>PVJX010016190.1:0-40894 GCA_004027295.1 Dolichotis patagonum
GACCTCGGTTCTGGCCTCCTCTTCTGGGGAGCTCTGCCCGAAGGGCCAGATCCACAGCACTGCCACTGTCCACTCCCCACTGGCTCCCTCACTTCATTCTGTTCCCTTTGCATCTAGTTCTAATGGAGAGGCAAAAAATAGACTTAGTGTCTTTTTCAACATTTTCCTTCACCGCTAGAACGGAACGGATGTCTTTTTGCATTTTACTCACAGCGCGTCCCTCACTGAGTACTGAGCCATGTGTGCAGAGGAAGAGGCCCCATGTGTCTGAATGCAGAATGAACGAACCCTTAAACCTCCCCAGCAATGCGGAGCAGCTGCGTAGCCAGGGGACACGCACCCATCCCAGGCGCTGCCTGCCCGCAACCCCTCTTCTGCTGGTTTCTAGCTTCTGCATCTGACTCAGATCTGTGTCTCTGTGATATTTTAAGTGGCATCAGAGCCACTTGTCATTATTCCAGGGCCTCTTATTCATACATCCAGAAGCCCCAGAGCTTCCATGCCACCTCCCCTTCTTCAGCCCTAGCTGTTTACGACAAACCTCTGTGTGACTCTCTCCTTGTTGAACATCGGTGCAAAGGTGCACTCATGTAGCTTCATGCCTGGAGAAGGAACTGATGTGCTGTGGGTCTGGCAGGCTGGGTGGAATCCTGTGCCGCTGCACTGAGGGAAGTCGGGGACGAGGGCATGGTGGGCACTTCCTCCTGAGCGCTCAGGACATCTTTGGCACACGTGGGGAGGTGTTTCTCCATGAGGAATCCAGAGAAGCACGTCTGGGAGGTTGTTTACAGTGCAAATTCCTGGGCCCTGCTCTAAACCAACTGGACCAGAATCAGTAAGATGGAACTCAGCAGTCACATTGTAATACATGTAAAAGGTGGGAAACACTTCTGGGGGAATGGCCGTTTTTTCCCGTTTTCCACTCTCCTGCTACTGTTTCTAGAAGCTTCCACGCTGAGTAGGCCAAAGGGTGCTGAAGCCCAGGATGCATCGCTCTAGACCTTCAGGGTCTGTTGCCTTTCCTCTGAGTTAACAGCAAAGTGTGGTTCAGAAACCCACCACAGCAGTGTCCTGAAGGAGCTGGAAGCCAGAGCAGGCTGGGCACAGTAGCGAAGGCAGTGGCCGAAGAGAGATGGCACAGGCCTCAAAGCCTCACTGAGGAGCAGGGGCCAGAGACACAGGCCTCGGTTCTCCAGGAAGGAAGGGGTAAGGTTAGACAGAAGAGGGAAGCACGTTCTTCAGGACGCCTTCCCAGAGGACGTCAGTAGCTGTGAACACGCCTCCTGGCATGTTTCAGTGTTATTTGGGGACTAGCCAGTTCCCCCAGGAACCTACCCCGCATCACGACTCCTTCACCCCCTGGAGTTGTGAAGAGTAGCCTTCCAAGTTGTATTTGTTTTTCTAATTACAACACTACTCTAAGAATGCGAATTTTTGCAGTGTGTGCACAGAGATTTAAAAGCTAGACATGAAAGCTTCCAAAACGATAGGAATCGAGACATCAATTTCTCAGTGTTTAAAGAGGAACAGTTTCAATTATGAAGAAGCAAGATGTCTAATTAATAAGCTCAAGATACATATTAGGGGATTTAATTTCATCCCAGTAATTAATTTGCATACATCATGGATGCAAATATAACAATGAAACCCAACCAGAATCTAAAGATTAGCCTGAACCAGAATCTTCTGTGTTCTGGAGAAAACCTCTGCGCTCCTCGGACACATGGACCTACAGCTGCACCCTGGCGGCCCAGCTTTTATTGCCAACCTTGGGTTGTTCACCTGACTTCCTGAGGCTCCGAGTTCTCAGCTGGCAAACAGGAACTACCCAGTAAGAAAATGTTAATTAGCGTCCCCTTTGCTCGTGTTGTCGAATTTACACAAGAAGTCCCAGTAAACTGACATGAAATTTCTAGCACTTTTCCTAGTAAATCATGACCAAGAGTTACTGGCTTGATGCCGTTCTAATCATGGCTCCACCTGAGCAGTGGAACTTGGATTTCCCCCTCCCAAGAGATGTCACTGAAGCTACGCATTTCCCAGGCCCAGGGCTGGACAGCCCCTCCCCCCGGGTTCACTGGACAGGGACACAGTGCAACGTTGCGTGCTGACAACACCCACACTTTGTAACTGGAGGTGACCACTCACTCGTTCCCGGCCGAGCGTCTGAAACGTCCACTAAAGGCCCCGTGGCCTGCGACACCGACTGGTAGTGGACCGTGTGAGTCACCGTCAGGGACTTCTGCTTAGCGGCTTCCCCAAAGTCCGCGTCTGTCAGCAGCACCGTGGAGCGGTCATCTGCAGAGGAGGAGAGCGCAGGAAGCCAGGGCTTCACCCACAGCCGGTCACACCCTGACCGTTGCTCACCTTGGGCAGCAACGACAGCAGCCTCGTGTGGTGCTGCAAAGAAGACTGGACACCCTGCAGGGTGTGGGCCACTCACATCTGATGAGGGCCACCTTGCCTGGGGTGGACTCGGAGCCCTGGGTTCAGAGAACAGCTGCCATGCCGGGCGGCTCGCTGCCCTCCTTGGGTTTGCTTCTCAGCTTATTGCAGCTGCTGATCTAACAGACTTCGAGATCCAGGTGTTTGCAAAAGCTCACCTGAAGAGACTAAGGTGTCAGCCACCACTGCAGATCCCTCCCCACGAGGGCAGGGCTATTTTCCCGGTTGTTTGGCTGCAGGGAGGTCTGTTCTAGGACTACTGTGGCTCCCTCCACTGAGCTTGGCGTGGATGCTAAACTTGCAGGTGTTTGAGGGGAATCATGGGGGCAGAGCAGTTAGTTTTCAGAGACTCTGATTCCTCTGCTTTCGGAGGAATGTTCCTCTCCTTCCCACCTCTTCTGAGCTCTAATTAACTCCAGTGCATGCTTTAATCCACTCTCCCCAAAATGCCCCACTGTCAGGCTGCCAGCAGCACCGTGGGTACCGGAAGGCTGGCGGGGCTGCAGGAGCCTGGCTGCCAGGAGCGCTGCCCACCCCAGGGCCGGGAGACGGCACAGCCGCCAAGCTGTGGGTCATCACTGGGTCGTCTCAGGATTCGAATTATGATTTTTTGTGATATTTTCTCTACTTCCGAAAGAGCTGTTTTACCCCCGGGGGATCTCTGGCCAGGATGTTGGGTTCCCCATCCGTTTCCAAGGACTCGAGCCCGGGGTGACGCTCGAGTGAGTTCAGCAGTCTCCGGGACAGGTGGCGGCACGCCCCCCACCGGAACAGAGGTGTGAAAGCCGTGAGCAGTGCAGAGAGGCTCCTGTGCCCAAAAAAGCCCCCAAGACAGTGAGCCTCACGAAATGCAGTTCCTCCTGGCAGGAAAGGAAAGCCGCTTCAAGGCGGAATCCAATCTCTTGGCAGAGAAGCACGGGACAGGCTGCCAAGATGTCTGGGAGCATCCCAGGGGTGCTGCAGCGGGCACCAGGGCTGGGCGTGGAGCCCAAAGTGGTCACCTGAACCCCCTAAAAGCCTAGCCTTGATATGGAGACTGTTCCCTACACCCGGGGCTGCCCCCCAGGGTGACCAGCAACATCGGCTTTTCATTAATGATAACACAGGTGCATGGCATCCGTTAGGGCTCAGGTGGGAATTAGAGCCCTGTCTTAGCACGAGGTGAACAACTCTTTCTGGCCAGAGATTCCCGGCAGATCGGTACTGGGTCTTTGGAGAGGGAGCCCAGAGCATGTACAAGAACTGCAGTTGTACTTTCCCAACAGAAAATGCCGTTGCCTCCCTGCCTGGCGTCCCTGGGGAGGCAGACAACTCAATGACAACACACAGGCCCAGACAGGCGGTCTCCGTCATCCAGCCCTCCGGCATACCAAGTGGCCGGCGCTCTCCAAGGTGCTAAGCATGCAGCACCAGCTGGGTCAGCCTGCAGGCTCGGGGCACCCAGCCAGACTGCAGGAGCTGTGCGGTCAGGGGCGCCACTGGTGGGGCAGGCGAGGGGTGAGGGCAGGGGAAGACATGCTGCCCACCTGGCCTCCCACCACTGTGTTCCTGGCAGCAGTCAAATGGCTGCATCCAGACCACAGGAAAGGCCACCCCGGTGCCAGGGCCAGCACATTCTTTCCAAAACAAGCATGGTTTGGCAAAGGCAGCCCCAGACCCTGCCTTGGTCTGTTTCTATAGCTTCTGGGAAGCAGCCTGTGGTTGGTGACCCAGGTGGCTGGGCAGGGATTCGGGCCCTGCTCCTCCTCTGCGACCTGAGCCAACTGTACAAACCTGTGTGCGAGTCATTACAAAAGTAGCAGCTGATAGAGAGGAGAACTAACTGAGGCATGCAGAGCGCCTATGGACCAGGGGCTGTGGTGCAGGGCAGCTCTTTCCCACGCTTACGGGGTGGGAAGACACTCGGAGTCAAGATGCCTGGCTTGGGGCGGACAAAGCACACACCTTAGTGGCGGCAGCTGTGGGGTCTGGGTGTTCCCCAAGTCCCAGGTATTTAGGGGCATCGGGAAGTGGGGCACCTTGTGCAAAGGCTGGCCTTATCAGAGCTGGTGAGGAAAGCAAGCAGAGAACGGATTTCCAGGACAGGGCTTGATCTGATTATGGATGTCTGCTCCTTGGGGCGGTAGAAATAACCTCCCCAGCAAAGACCCGAAGGGACCAGAAGTGAGAACTCCTGTCTCAGGTGCCACTAAGATGTATAGAAGCTAGTTTGCCTCTACACTTGCTAATGTCTATTAAGTTTTGTGGTCACAGAGCATTCATGACATTCCATCTAGTATTTTCCATGGCTCGGGGTTTGGGCTGAGAAGGCGTGGCTGTCCCAGCCACAGTGGGTAGGGGTGATCGGGGGGCCTTACCTATGGTCTCCATTGTGTCTCTCTCTTCAATCAAAAGCTGAGCCCTGGGTATGTCAATGTGCATTCTCAGCGTCTGTTGTTGCTTGCTTAAAGTGTCCGAGGTCCGAGTATTCTTACTGGGAAGAAAAGAAGGAAGAGGCGTTAAGAGATGCCTTCAGTCTGGCATTGTGCACACACGTGCCTGCGCACGAACTTGGTGTATTTTCGGACCATGCAAATGTTTGGGGGCAGCAGAGGGGAAAAAGTACATGGGGTAAGATGTCTTTCCTTCATTCAAATGGTGTTTATTAAATTTCAGCAAAGGCGATTCAGGAGTGTACAGCCTGTCAGTGGAGACAGGTTCCATGTCTACCAGTGCAATCTTTAGAAATCGCTATTTCTCGTGTAAAAGCTAAATGAAAAGTGAGTTTAAAAGCAGTAACATGGTCACTCATTAGATGGAGATGGTCGGTGGAAGGGACGCGTGCGCCCCCACTGGTCAGCGGTGGCATTGCGACTGCACTAGGGATCTGCGTGGCTTTGGGACAGACTGAAGCCCAGGTTAGGATCCCCGACATTCACTGAGCTTCCCAAACACATCCTGCGTTCCGGAATGGAGGGCAAAAAGCAATTACCACAACAATTTTATCTCAAAATTTGTGTACCAGATAATTAGTCTCAGAGTAAGCTGCTCTTTAAAAGGGAATGAAAATGGGCGGTAAAACTGCACGGTATCAGCAGAGTCAATTACAGCCCGCAGTCAAGGAAACCAAGAAACTTCCATGCGGGGGAAATCCAAAACGCCCATAAAGGCCTTCACTAGCCGTCCGCAGGAGGAGAATGGCTGCTTGGTCTTCACCAAGTTAGGAGAATTTACTAGATGTTAAAAGAACATGTTCTGAGTCGCCTGTAGGAAGCAGCTTCACAGGGGTAACAGTCCCTGGGGCCCTCTGCAGCGCTTAGCAGACGCTGTTCCAGGCGGCTCCTGGAGGCCCACCCTCGGGCAGGGCTGCACCTGGGAGGCGTCACAAGCGGCTTCCCTGCTGCTTCTCAGATACCTCCCCCTCCAACCCTGCAACTCCCCTGGCGCTCCTCAGATCTCTCGTCCACTTCGGCACTAAGCGGTGGACCGACCCTCACCACGGGCCGGTCGCATTCTCTCAGGCAGCCCTGGCCTGGCTGTCTGCTGATGCCCCTGCCTGGCGTCCTGAGCAGTCTGTTAGTCCCGTTCTTCGTGCATGAACACACTTTCCCGGGAAGAAGGCAACTCCTGAAAGGTGCGATTCTCTCCTGAGGCCCTGACCCTGAACCAGATTTCTCCCCCGCCGATGAGTAACTGGGTTAGGGACCTAGATCACGCTGCTTATGCAGAGCCCAAATTCAAGCGTTTGGCCTGATTTTTCTGCTGGTTTCTCTGCTCTTCTGCATGACTTACTTAACTAACCTGACCTTTCATTTGTGATTAAAAAAGGAAAAGAATCCTGAGATTCAAATACTGGTATAAATGCAAAAGCACTTGGGGGGGGTCTGCATTTATATCGTGCTTAGCCGACTGTATTTCCACAAAAGCATATGGGGAGCTGCTCCTCTGTGAATGCCCGCAGATCCCTTTAGAAACTTCACCAGGGACTTGAGCTCGTCCTTGGACCAAAAATAGCGGAGCGCGCTGGTTCTCGCTTCCTCATGAATAGTTATGAGGTGGGCGCGGCTGCTCTGTGAAATCGGGACGAGGGCAGCGCAGGCCGCGTCAGCAGCACAGAGGTCGGCTCCGATGACAGGCGAAGCGCGCTACACAACTGCTGTGTGCACCGAGCTGGCGCGAAGGCAGGCCGTGAGGGCACCTCATGCACCGGGCGGTGAAGGGTGGAGGGGACCGCCCTCCTGACTCCCGGCACCGGCTGCCGAGCGCCCCTTGCGGTGCCCTGGCTGGTCCTCCGCGTGCAGCACATGACTGTCCACACCCGGCACCAGCGCTGCGTGGCGGCCCCCACTTCCTTCCGGACGGGGCTCGGGCACCATCTTTACGACCTGCCTGGCGGCCTGCGGTGGGAGCTTTCCTGACCCCTTACCCATTCTGTGCTTGACTTCGTCCCCCCTGCACTCATAACTCTCTCCTGGCGTTTAATTGAGTCAGTCAGAGACATTTAATTGATTTATCTTGCTCATTATCTGTCTCTCCCAGTGGAACACATGCTCCACAGAGCACACTCACCGCCCTCTCTTTGTGGGTCTCTTTGCGGCCCAATGAAACACTCAGCAAACACTGATTAAATAAATCATGCTGTTAGGAGGTGCACTGAGGGTTGCATGACAGGTCCCCAAAGTATGGGGTCAACTAAGTTATTTCACTACCCTGGTACTGCTGCTGTAATCGGTCCATTGGTTAAACTGAAGGCTGGCCCTCGTAAAGTGTAAGTTCGCGTTACACACACACACCAATTCCCACGGTGAATGGAATCACATGTGCAGCAAACAGGTACTCACACAAATAAAAAATTTTAAGTTTAACAGTTGGTCTTCATAACAACAATAATCCTTAAAAATACTTGAAGAAATTACATTGGTAATCTGGAGAAAGATTCCAAATATTTTCACTGTGGAAGCAAAGCTGCCTTTATTTACCCATTTTCTTGCCTGGGGGGTCGAACTCTCAATCTCACTCTTCCCAGGCAGGCACTTGAGCCACTGAGCTAAAGCCCAGCCCACAACTGCCTCTTACACGACAGAGGATCTTGCTAACTGCATTAGCTATAATGAAACACAGTCTTTGACCGTCCACTCGCCGTCCACTCGCTGTCCAGCGGTCTGATAAGGGTGGCAGTGCTGGGGAAGCATGGTGGGTGGCCAGGGTGGTGTTTTCCCAACTCAGGCAACACATTATTTGCACTTACTACAACTATTTTCTTAAAGTTGAGGGAGCAAAAATCTAATAAAGACATCAGCACAGCTACCCTCCTCCCAAATATGAGCGTTCTTCCACTTTTGTTATATAAATGTAAATATATATATACCAAAAAGAAATTATTTTAAATGCTCTATAAAACGAAGAACATTTTGGTTTCTTGCAGGTGAGTGTGTGTGCGCGTGCACGTGTGTGTGGTGATCTTTCTTCTGCCTACAATACTCTGTCTGAACTTGGGCACTGCACACGTGCTGGTGAGTTCTGCCCTCACCTCTGCGGAGGCCGGTATGTTATTCGGAAACCTCTTCTTGCTTGAACATAGGAAAAGGGAACCTCTCTATGTGGGGGTGATGGGTGAAGTCTCTCCTCTCTGGGTCCCTCCTGGGGGGAAATGGAGAGATCTGCTGGAGTTCGAGGCCCACTGTGTGGCAGGATGCAGAGCGAGGAGTCCCTGGAGGGGTTCCCTGGGGTCCAGGAGTCTGTCCTGTCCCTAGGCCTTTCTGGCCACGCACAGCTAATCACACTGCCTGATTCGAATACTTGGTGGGCGGGGCGTGATTTGAAGTGAAGCGCTCTCTCCGCTCTCTCCGCCTCCCTCACGGGACAGTGGAGCCGGGGCAGCTCCGGCTTCTCTTTGGGACCAGGTTAACGGGCCTTGGAGGGGAAGCCGGGCTTGCTCAGGAGTGGAAAACTAGCTGCTGCGGGCCACACTGGGCCCAGAGCATCGGCTTGTGGTTCATCTTGTCTTGCGCCGGGCTGCCAAGTCCTCAGCCGCAGAGGAAAGAGCAGCAAGGAGCAGGGCCCGTGAGCTGAGATCTTCTGTGCACTGCTGGACCCGGCGCCTTGCACTTCCGGGGCAGAGCGGTATATTAAGTGACCTGCTCTTTGGCTGCCTGGCCAGTGAAGCTGTCAAACTAGGCTGAACCAACCCTTCGTGACTGAAGGCTTTGCTTTTGTTCTAAATTAATCCCACCTCTCCGAGGAGCTTGTAAATTCCCTTCCATCCAAATCACTTTCACCTTCTGGAGGAGAACCACTGGGGCCCTCTGAAGTGCTGGTGATTACTGGTTTCAGTGTCCCTATGTCAGCTTGGCAGCTGTCAGCCGGGAAGTCCATTATTAACTCCTTTTGTAGCAGTAGGTGCCCTTCACCACAGTAAGTGCCGAACTAGTAAAGAGGGTGTTTTCTACTTCACTGTCTTGCTCCAGGGACGGAAGGAAGGGGCAGGATGTGTTCTAGGACGCAGAGAAGAGGGAAGCGAGTCACCCTCAGTGAACAAACGCGGAGCACGGCAGGAAATGGAGAGCAGGGTGTCACTCCCTTCGGACAGGGATGTGATGTATGCTTTGGGTGTGGACAGAGGGTGTGGCTGGACCAGGAGGGAGGGAGCAGAGCCCAGGACAGGGAAGGCAGCTGCAGATCTCTCTCCAGCCTGGGAAGCTACAGGAGGCCTGCAGGGAGGTTAGTGAGGTGAGTGAAGCCCAGTCACTGGGCTCCTGCCCATAGCCCAGGCTGCCTGCCCCGCCTCGGCTCTGCCCATGTGGCCACAGTGATTCTAGGAGGAGCTGAACAATCAAATTTTGTGTGAAATCTCCTAATTTTAAATATCATAAATTTAAATTCATAGTTTGAAAGTCTGCATGAGAAAATCCATTTGATTAGGCAGATCAGTTGTCATAAACCAGTGACTCTCACTTCTTTATTTGTTTTCCAGATGTTCTACCAGCTGCGCTCTGTGCAAGCACACCTGTGTCTGGCTATGACTCGTGGCTGTGGCAAAGGCACCCCTGGCTTTCTTAGCAGACAGCTCAGACGTTAGGGAGGGCGTGGCCTCGAGCCACTGCATAGGATCTCCAGCTTTGGCTGGAGATGAGGCACCCATCCTGGAGGAAGCGTCTCACTGCCCACTGCGTGTGGGTCACCCTTCTGCCCTTCGGGTGCCCGCTGACAGACACTGCCACGGGGTGCCCAAATCCAGCAAGGCCCCAGTGCATCTTTTTGTCCCTACCTGCACCTCTTCCCCCATACCCACCATGTGTGAGAACAAAGGGCCCGTGTCCTTCCTGGTCATGGAAAAGATGTCAGCATTCACTGCATCCCCCGAGCTGAGCACCTGGGAGTTACCCTGCTGCCCCCGTGGTGCTGTTTTGCCTGTGATTCACACTGCCTGAGAGCACAGCGGCTCAAGGAAGTCCTGGGAAAGAAACCTGGACACCAAGGGCGCTCGGCCCTGCAGACGCCGGTGAGGCGGGCGGGGCGCACGGCAGGTAACCAGCGCGTGCTCAATTTATGGTACATGCAGATGGGGAGATAGGACAGCCAACCACCGTCCACGCCAAGTGGCCAGTCTGGGTCACCATCAGGGCCCTGGACGTTTTGTGTACTTATTTCCTAGCCTGATTTCCTGTTTCGCCTTTCATGTGGTCATTATACTGTATTATGAACGACTTTAAATGCTCGGGGAAAGTGACGTGGCAGTCAGCGAACCCACACATGCAGTCTTGCTCTCAGAGTGCTCCAGAGTGGAGGCCGGACACTGTAAGGAAACAGAATGACTGGAGGAAAGGGACCAGGCAGGACACAGAACCTGAGGACATGGAAGGGACACGCTCCTCTCTCCCTGTCGGGGTCTATCCAGCCCCAGGGGCGTCTGAAAGCAAAGCTGTGAGCGTGAGCCTCTGCTGTCTGCACTTGGGAACCCTCGCTCGCTGGGTGACTGCTATTCACCTCTTCTGCTGGACACTTACGACTGGGCCCCCACAGTGTGCTGCTCCGACTCTGAGGGCGACACGTGCAGGCCATGACTTTGTGGCTGGACAGTGGAGAGACCAAGGCCATGCGGCTGGCGGGGCCATCTGGGGGCTCAGCAGGCCGCGCAGGAGCTGAGGGCTGGGGGTCTCTGTCCACTGGCCTGCCGCCTTTGAACATCCCTATGCTCATGTGTGGTACTTTCCCTTTGGTGGTTCTCTTTGAACTTGGCAAACTGTTAGCAGGAAGGCTGGACCTTGAAGGTAATGTAGCAAAACAAAAGCGATTTCATACAGTGCCCCCCTGACCCCAGGCTAGTGGGAAGTGGGCAGGGCCACGCCCATGGCAGGCACAGCTGCCAGGGATGTAAAACTGGCATCTGGTGTCTGTGCAGCCGATGAGGCAATACATGGGTGTTTTAAGAAAAGCTGGAAACCACAGGCTGAAGTGGCTTGTGTTTCACATTTCACATCATCATCACTAAGACAGTCAGCAAGGCAGCTGGAAGCTGCTTCTTATATTCATGGGAACCCAGAAGTGGGGTGAAGCTCTTACCTCATGAGCATCTCAGCTAAACTCTTGGCATCTGGGGAAAGAAACTTAGTATTAGAAAGTGATAAATAAATCGTCAACGTTCACTTGAGACATTTATACCACGTTTTCTACGATCATTTGATAGCAGGGATTTTTATATATAATAGCAGAGCGAGATCACTGCTAACGACCCCGGCTTTATGGATTCCTTGTTTCTCCTGCAGAGCACAATTTATATCTTTTATTTATTACAGAAAGGTGCCGCTGCTATCCATGGCCATAAAATCACAGACATCTATTACAGGTTTTATTACAATCTATTCATTTGTCGCTTCTACAAAACCCAATTTTATTTTCAGTAGTCGGAAGTTAACATTCTGAAAGTGAGTCATCTGTGTGGTACAAACCCACCCCTCAGTTCAAAATACTAGAATTAAAAAGCCATGACTCTGGGGACCATTTTGAAATGACATTTCTATGGCATTTTCCACCCCCCCCCCGGTTGGTCAAAGAATGGTATGAATGGAATATCACTGCTTTGGGGACGTTAAGATGCTTATTTTCAACTCAGAAATAAAATTTCACTTTTTTTTTTTGAGGACATTGTTTGCCTAGACCTGGTCACCACTCCTAACACCCAGAAGTGGTGTTAACCTGCATATAAATACTATAGAAGAAAGAAATCTATTTTTTTTGGTGGCATTATTTTTAAATTCTTTCTCTTCAAACATAATTTATTCTTTTTATGCATTGTGTCCTAGCAAAAAATGAATGTTTCCTTTCTTTCAACACAAAAACCTTCTTTTTTGTTTATTTTTTCACAGCTCTCTGAAAAGAGTTGATGTAGAAAGTCCTGTTCCATGAAAAGAACTTTCTGGAAGTGGATTTGGCTGGGAGGAGACTGTTTTCACCCCGTGCCCACGCTGGGGGGAGGGCGGATGCCAGGCACTTCCATCTCATCTGCGAGGAGGAAGAGGATCCCTTCCATGGGGGATCGGCGCACGATTATTGAGGGTGTGGACGTCATGGAGAAACCCTGCCACCCCATGGTTCCTCAGTTCAGCCCCCCAGTTCCTGTTGTGACCTCAACACACAGCCCCGGTTTTCTGCACAGATGGGCTCAGGCTGGGAAACCAAACAGGTCCTGTCTGCTCCACCCACATGGAGGAGCAAAGGAAGCAAAATAGCACTGAGTTTCCCGGTTTGGGGCTTTATATTTATCTGCAAAGACAAAGTAAATAGAAAGAATCTCTTCTCTTCCTGCATGGTTTAACACATATATATTTAACGTGCGTGCACACACACACACGCACACACACGCTGCCAGAAGCTGGAGACTAATTAGCTCCACTCAGCAACCAAACAGTGGCCAGCTAGTACAATGCTCTGCAAAAGACAGAAAGGTTCCCAGGGGCACGCAGGGGACCTCGGTTCGCAGCTGGATGTGGGCCCCCTCCCCATCACCTGCCTTCTGCCTTCGCACAGTGCAGACCTTGCCTACACTGGCCCGTCCCGCTCTCTGGCCCTGTGCTCTTTCCACGCCAAGTCTCCAAGGAACCGCAGAGTCCAAGGGTCTGCCCTACCTGCACGTCTCTTGTCCCCAGTCAGCGGGCACCCAACTTGGGGTCAAGCTCTTCCGCAGGCCTGGGTGACCAAAGCTGCCCTGGCGAGCCTGTCTCTGTGCTTGTCCCTTTTCCTCCCCTCCTAGCTGTTACGCTCTCCCTTGAGCTCATCTGAAGTTTTAAGAAAAAGTCCTATTCGTGGACACAATTTTTCCTTTCACTTTGAATAGGCTGAGAAGCTGGAGTTTGAAAGGACAGCTCAACCCCTGTCACAGCCTCTGTGGAGATAATTATACCCACTGGGGAGGTAAGGAAGGGAGGTGCCAGGTACATGCAGCACTCAAGTGGGAATGCAAATCCAGCCTCCGAGAGTCCAGGCTTGTCACTACCTCTTTCCTCCTGGAGGGACACGAGGGTCAGATCCTTAGGGACAAGGATGTCAGGTTGGGCCCACCTGGAAAGGTAAGCAAGACGGACTCCCACATGGAAGGAACGCAAGCCCTCGGCCCTGTGCGAGCAGAGTGCTCCTGGGAGATTTCCTAGTGCTGAGATAATGACTTTGTCCAGGAAAGGACAAGGTAGTCAGTCTCCCCAAATCCCAGAAGGAGAAGATGCCAGAGTGGTGGTGGATGGGGTGGCCAAGGCCTTCTGGGCTCAGAGGGTGACGGTGCTGGTGGCCATAATCTGAAAGCTTCACCTGGGCCAAGGGGAGGTAAGGAGGGGGAGTTTGGGTGCTGGGACCCGATGACAAGGGTCCAGGGGAGCGGGTTCGAGGCTTGGATGTGAGGGGCGTGTGCGGGTGGCGCCCTAACCTGCAAGGTGCAGAGCCCAGCTGGGGTGGAGGGGACGTGACAGATGGCGTGGAGAGCGCCCAGGATCAGGACAAGAGGAGGAATTTGCAGGGTGAGAATGGGTACCCAGCAGGGCAGGGACGCAGCGGCATGGGCGGAGAGCTGAACGGTCTGAGGGGGAGGACACCGGGTCACACAGTTCAGAGGCACAATCAGAACCAAGTCCCACAGTGCGCTGGCTGAGGAGAGGACCGGGGGTGATTCGTGTCCATCTGAGAAGAGTGACAGGAGACAATGACGGAATGTCATCTCAGACACGCTTCTGTTTAGCAGCGCAAAGAGAATCTGAGACAGGTCAGTACAGTTTTTCTTTAAAATCTTGGAACCATAGAATCTTGAGAGCAATAGAAACTTCAAATCACCTTCCTGGGATCCTGCCCGGTGGCTCAGCTCCGATGGATGCTACCACATGCCAGCCTTGGAGGGGGCTGAGCTGGGGTACCAGACACCCCTGGGGATGGCCACTGCTATCCGGCAAGCGCCTGCAGGACCGACCCACCTCACACCTCCGTGCAGCGCAGGGGATCCCACTCCTGTCCTCTCCGCAACTCAGCGCCGATCTCAGTTCCAGGCTGAGCCCCTCCCTGCCTGCACAGCCCCTCGCTCTCTGCTTGCTGAAGGGGAAGATCTGCGTCTCATCTCCCTGGGTCATGCCTGTGCTTCAAACTTTCCCGAGGGACCTCACTGAGAGCGTGGGCATCGGGCTGCCAGGAGCCCTGTGCCCATCCCACTGTCTTCCTGTTCACTCTCCTCTCCCTGGTGGCCACTGAGCCTCTCTGTTTCCTGTGCTTGTGACTCTGCAGAGACCCTGGCGACGCTGCTCTCATGAACTCTGCGGATACAGCTCTCTCCACACACTGCCCACGCCCAGCAGACCCTTGGTGCCTGGTTCTCTGGGCTCCAGGACCTCGGCACCGGCAGCTGACGTGGCCACCTGAGTGGCTCCCCGTTTCCATGGCAACTGTCTTGGTCCTTCCTCTGTTATCACTTGGGTGTAGCCTGGTCGCCAGCAGACATGAAGCTGCACATAGGTTTATGGTGAGATGCAACTTCCTTTGCTATGGTTGGAACCCCCGGTGTCCTCTCTACCTGTCCCTGCTGACACCTCCTGGAACCATCGTCCCCTGGCTGTCCGCCATCATCCGCCCTGCTGCCGGTCCCCTTGCATGGCTTCCACTTCCTTTCTCCCAGGGTTATGTCTGCTAATCTCCCCACCATTTCTTGCCTAGCATAATTTCTAGATACAACCTTGCTTGGGATTTTCTTCTGTGCAAGACCCTTGATTTCTTACCATCTTTATTCAGTGGGGCTGAGCGCAAACGCTCGTAGTGTTTGACGTTCTGGTTTCTGATATCCCCCTTGCCCGTGAGTGAGAGCACAGGCCCCCGTGTGCTGCACGCGAGCCTTTATGATGGGCAGGAAGAGTCGACAGAGACCCTGATTAAACTTCGTCTTCTTCCATCCAGCCTTTCCAAGCCTCCTAAAGTTCACTCTCCTCCTTCTGATTTGGCGGCCACTGCAGGACTGCACTGGCCACCTGTGGTTTCAGCCACAGCGGGGACCTCTCAGCCCTGTCACAGTGCACAGCTGTGCTCTCGAGGCTGCCGGCAGCCCTGCCCCTCCTGGGTGCTCACAAGCCAGTGTCAGCGAGGCCTACAATTTACCGCTTCCATGGAGAGAGACTATTGTCACCTAGCACCTCCAAGGAGCCTCTGCCTGGAGAGCATGCACACGGGTCTCAGGGCTCTGTCTGGGAAATTCTGTCCTGAAATCTAAGTGGGTGCCCTTCCAGGTCACTACCCAGGGGCTGAGAAAGCCGGGTCCCCTCTCCTGATATTTCTAGTGGTGGCAGGGGGTGGGTCCCTTCTGTACAGCATCACGGTGCTGCTGTGACAGCACCGGGCTGCTTCCCATGTAACACCTACGCACTGCTTTCTGTCAACATCGCAAAAAGCAACACATCCCTCTCCCCCAGGGATGGCGAGTGCCTGGCAGACCGGTGGCTACCACCTTATAGGTTTGGAAGGAACAAAACAGTTTAAACCCACAAGGACTCTATTTTGCCAAGCGCTCGGAGCGCCCTCTTTTCCTCTGTTTCTCTCCTTCTCTGTCCTGTTCTCTCCCCGTCTTCCTTCTCATCATTTCGGTTTCCATTCTGGTTGGAACAGCACCTTTCCTGGTGCACACAGAGCCAAGCAGATGCCAAGCACTCTCCCTTCCGCCCGACATCTGCTCCCCGGAAACGTGGTCCAGACCTTGCTCTTCCGCCCAGGCACAGCTGCAGGCCCACCCCCACCCCGCCCCGGTCTCCAGTCTCCAGTCTCCAGTCTCCACTCCCACACGTTTCTCTCCCTCTGAGATTCTGGCCGGGTGACATCTCTCCCGGAGCCCCTCCTGACTCCCCAGATCCCGCAGGAGAGCCTCGCCCTGGCGCCTCTCCAAATGCTTCAAGATGGGCCGGGGGGCAGGGGGATGTGGGGAGGACGCTGCTGGGAAGAGAAGGAGCTGCCCTGTGTCTCCTGAGGGCAGTGCCCCAGGAACGCAGGTGGTGAGCTGGGGGCTGTGGGCAGGTGGGGACAGCATGGCCAGGTGCCGCTTTCCAGCAGTGGTGAGAAGCATCAGCGAGAAGGGCAGCGGAGGCGCTGTAAGGACACACATCTCAGTACCCCAAGGGGAGGCCCCAGGGGTAGTGAATACCAGGCTAAAACACTCCAAAAAACCAACAAGAACTTGCGGTGGGCAGCCGTGAGGTGATAAAGCAGCTGCGGCACCACGTCCACACCTCTCCTGATCCGGGCTGCGCTCATAAGACTCTCAAGCTCCGGTTATCGTGACGGGGTGGCCCGCTTCCTACTTGACTGCTCCAAGTCTACCGAAGTCTCCTGGGAAGGCCCCAGGGTCTGCGCCCCTTGGTCCTCTGTCCAGCACAGTGGGGCTGTGGGCCAGCTCCCAAGGGCAGAGCCTTTCCACCCTCAGATTCAGGTTAGCAGCTCAGGCCCAGCAAAGCCACACCGCTGGGAGACAGGGCCACCGGACGGCGCAGTGTGGACCTGGGAGACGCACAGCCCCACCGGGCTTGGACAAGCCACCTGGGGCGGATCAGAAGTGCTTTGAGGGTCCCAGCTCTTACCCCGTCTGCCTATGGGTGAAGGTGGCCTGCCACCGGGGTGCCTGGCACACGAGGGAGGGGACCATGCACACTCGGGTGCTGCATGCTGCTCTGCAGAGCCTGGGGTGCCCCCTATGTTGCACACCCAGAAGCTTCTTTCCAGGAGGATTCGCATTCCTGGCCAGTGACTGCTTCCCGCCTGGTGCTCCAGTTTAGGAAAATAGAGTTATGCCTCGTCCAGTTTTTATGGAGCAGTCACTTGTGTACACACCAAAAAAGTACAAAAAGCAAGAACACAGAAAGCCACTTAGGTCGGCAGATTCGACCTGGCCGTGCTTCCCTCTCGGCGTTTATTTGCAGACTCCAGCACCCCTGCTTCCCTGGGAAATGGAAGCGACCTCATAAAGGAACCATGTTTACCAGGTTTTAGTTTCTATGAGGGCCCAGTAGGACCTCCATCACCAGCGTGCGCAAATGCCAGCTGGCAAAACACACAAAGAAAGTCCCTCCAAAAGATGCCTCGACCTGAGAACACCAGGGGCACAAAGAAGGCCACACGCAGCAGGTGGGCCAGGGACAGGCGGGGCCCACCGCTGCCCTCGGCTGCCTGCATCTGTCCCCAGCTGCACGGCTGCCCTGGGGTCACCACTGCTGGGTGTTTCCCTGCTCCCCACTTTCCAACACTGACACTCTTTGCTCCGGTTCTGCCGTGACAAGTGTGGCGCCCGGACAGGACGGCAGTTTCCAGAAGCTAAGGCAGAAAGAAAGGGCAGGAGGAGGGGAAAGGAGTGGGAGAGACAGAGAAGGAAAAGGAAGAAGGGGGGCAACAGATGGAGGGAAGGGAAGCAGAAGAGAGGACGGGAGAGTGGGGAGAAGGGAGAAAGGACACACACACTGTGGCACCGAAGAGTTGACAGTGCGGGCTTCTGATGCCCCTTAGCTGGCCTGGCCATCCATCACCTTGGCAGTGAAGCCTTAGGGTACCCAGGTTTGGTGGCCCCCACTTCTGTGTGGGCTCCTGGCATTAGTGCTGGGGATACCTTTACTCCAAGTGTACCCAAGTCCAAGTGACCTGGGCTTCAACATGAGCATTTCTGCTTTCGACTAGTAAAGCTCGAGTTATGGTTTTGGTTTTTAATAAAGGAGAACATTCCATTTCATCTGCAGAGCAGAAAGTGGCAAGGAGGACAGCAAATGAGGGCCTCTCCTGGCAGCCTGCCTTCAAACCAGGCCCACGCGACGGTTTCTTAGGATCATCTTCTGGAACTGACCAGTTTGAGAACATAAATTCATTCGAAAGCATGTTTAAAATAATAAATTCATTTCCATCAGGGAGAGAGACAGTGAATTTATAGCACAAGCTGCTTCTTCTCTATAGCTTAGGCCAAGTCCTGGCACTCTGGGTCTGGCTTTGCCCTGTGACCTAGGCTTACTGGTGCCAACACGGGCTTGCTCTCCCTCGGGTAATCAGTGCTTTAGGAAGGAGGATGCTTTTAGCAATCCTGGAGTTGAGAACTTGACCTGGGAATCAAATTTTTATAAGGTCCGGGCTGCTGGGATCTTGAGTCCTGCCAGTGACTCACACTATAACCTTGCACTTCAGAGGTTGCAGAAGTTGGGGGAAAACCAGGGCATCATAAAAGCAAAATGTGGTTTCTGAACTCCTGGAGAAGGTTATAGATTTAGAAAGTAGTACCTGCAGACGACTTGAGCTTTAGGAGGTCCCTGTGCTCTAAAATTAGTAAAGTGCTCAGAAAGAGAGAATATAGGTTGGCTGAACTGCCTGAGTCCCACTTTCTTTCTTTTTAAATTTTTTTACATAAACAACATTCTATTATGCTCATGTAACTAGGTTGCCTGGGGAGCGCACTGTGCGTAGAAACATTTTAATAGTTGCTAGCAATCAAACAATGCGAACAAACACATTCGAACCACCTCACATTGCTCTCCCATGATCCGCAGTGTCCATTAGGGACCTCCACGGTATTTTTCTTTAGCTTGAACTTCCTTATTCTGGGTTTTGATCCCAAACTGTGTTTGCTCAAGCAGCTTTACTACATCTGTAAGAACGTCCACCTCATCTGGGGCAGCAAAACCGTGTGAGGACCTGTGCCTTGCTTGGGTCATCTTTTAACTGGGCTGTTCTCCCATTGATCTCTGGACATTTAGAAGGTAGGCACTGTCGCCCTCAACTCCCGGTCTGCCGATCCCTCCCTGAGTGGGTTGAAGAGTCTTGTGCCCTCAGTGACCATTCGTGTCACTGATGGTTATTTCAGAGCGGCAGGGCTCAAAGGCAAAGGTCTGCTCCCTAGAAAGGCCCTGTGGAGCCTCCATCTCCGCTTTGTTTTTAAGGTAGAACCTCTCATGGTGACAATGAGTCTGTCTCTTCTCCTGGTCCTGACCCAGTGCCCCCGGAGTGTCACCTTCTGTACTACTGGGATGGGGACTTAGGGTGCCTTTTCTCTGCAAGACCTTGCCAAGCTCTTGTGAGCAAACAGAAGTGGTGAATGAGAAGGCACTGCTGTGAGTTTTAACAGTGCTCCCTCTGGTGCGCGGTGGAAGGTCATGGACAGCTCGTTAGACTGAATGCACTCGGGGGGTTCACGTTAAGTCTGGGCAGGAGGAAGTGGGATGGAATTGGGCACCCCATCTTCCCTTCCTTACTGCAAATTCGTAAGTCTCAGATTCATGATTCGAGCAGTTTTCCTTAGGCTCAGACCAAGCTCGAGGCCACAGCCTGATGCCAGCTGCTCTCCCGGCACTCTTTGCCCCTTCACGTCTCGGGAAGGAGCCCTCTCTAGGGTGCCAATTGCTCTCTTCCTCCGTGTTGCCTCTGCCTTTCACCCCCCAGCGCAGAGCAGACAAAGTGACCAACCCCAGCGGACGAAAGCCGTGTCTGGTGTGGTGTCTCACTTTCTGCACGAGGCACAACTACCAAATGCCAGTGTCCAGCAGGAGAGGCCAGCAGGAAGGGGGATGTCCCAGGATGGTCCTTGGACACCACCCTCCTGAGGCACGCGCTGAGTTACAGGGGCCCCTGGAGAAGGGGAAGAGGATGGCGAGGGTCTCCCATCGGCTGACCTGTGCATGCATCCGTGCGATCACAAATGGCAGTGGGCGGGGAAAGGCAAGGTCAGGTGCTTGGGTTCTAAGCAGAACAGCAAAAATAGCACAGTAGCCTAGAGGGCAGGGGCCAGTGCTAGGAGCAGGGAAGTGGGGAGCTTGGTAGAGTGCAGATGGCAGCAGGAGGCACAGCCCAGGGTTTAACCCATCTGCTGTCAAACTCCGGGCTTCACCACAGATCCCTCCGGAGGCCCTTTGAAGAACAGTGTTGAGAAGAGTGGACAATTCCCCGCTTCTAAATGCACTGAGTTTGATACAGCCGTCTACGCAGACACAGACCCTCCTGGGACCCGAATAGCAATGTCCTTATGCTATTAGATTGCACGGTGCAAAAGGATTATAAAAATGGCCTTTTGGCATCTTAAGGATAATGCTGCTGAGTGGAATTCAACACGGCCCACTTTATACTGAGTATCTGTACACTGACATGTCCATGGGACCTGTCCACTTTATGTCTCCTAGGCGGGCCCCCCCTCCTTCTCCCTGGGGAGCACTTCTCCCTCTTTGCACTGGTGCAGGATCTGTTTGAAGGCCTCGCTCAGCGTGCTGGGCACGGTCAGCAGCGGGTGCTTTGTGTGGTGACCTCCTCAGCCATCCACACAGCACGGGCGTGGGGGAGCTTAGGATGCGGGCTCCCTCAGGGGACACCTGTGACAGCGCAGGACCGTGGCTCACGGATCTACAAAGATGATAGTTCCTCTGAATTATGCGCTGGGGGGATCTAGGCAGAAGGACCGACCATACGTGGCGTGTTTCAAATACTTTGATTTCCTTTTCTGGCAAAGTGAGCACCCGTGGGGAGGGGTGGCGCAGATGAGGAAGGTGGGCGCGAGCTTCGCTGCATTCCGCGTGCTCCGCCCGGATGATGGCCGAGGAGAGAATCCGCAGCTATCAGTGTTTCCCAAATGTCGGGGTGTGGTTTGGGGTGTCGTGGATGTGTTCTGAGGAGAGGGCCTGAGGCCGCACGTTGCCCTGCACAGCACTGATGTGAAACGCAAGCACCCTATGCACCCACTTTACCAAAAAGATGCCTTGGTCAGCACCCGGATGGAGCTGGGAGCTGGGGCCCCCTTCTGCAATCCCACCACTCTGGAAGGTTGAGGCAGGAGGACCGCAAGTTAGGGTCCTGCTTGGGCAACTTATCAATATCTTGTCTCAAAATAACAATCCCAAAAGGCTGGGAACGTATCTCAGCCGTAAGACGCTCCCAGTACTGCAGTACTGCTGGGAATTTTACGTATATGATATTATATATACATATTAGACTTCTGCACACAGAGTGTTATAGCTGAAAGCACTCCTGTCCCCACATTGTGCAGCAAGGGCCAGTGAGGGCTGCTGGCCAGCGGGGAGGACAGCCCCTCACACAGGGTGACGCAGAGCGGCGCTGCACCACGGTCGCTGCCTCCACTGCGTCTTCCTGCATTTCTCATGGTGAAAGCCTCACGCTGGGCTTCGGTGCCCACTTCCGACCTGGGTCAGCGAGTGTCCCCCGCCCCACCGTGCTTCCCTGTACCACAAGCCCCCGTGTCTCTTTCCAGGGGATAAAATAATTCTCCTTGCCAGAGCAAACCTGATAGCACTTTCAAAGAAAGCCAGAGTGGGTGGCTTTGCTGGGTTCACCGAAAATTAAAGAGAGCGGGGCTGGGAAACCACGAGAAGTTAACGTTCTTCGTGCGCCGAGGACTGGGGCCCAGGGCGCTGGGGAGGGGTCGGCTTCCGCTTGCCCTGGACACCGAGCAGGGAACACTGGCACTGCGTCTCCCCAAGGGCTCTGCAGCAGCGCGAGGGGTCCCGAGGTGAGGGGTGCCCCGTGCGGGCTCGCGCCCCGGGCCTGGACCTACCTCTCAGCCTCTTGAGCCTCTGCTCCCGCCGCCGCCGCCTCACCACCAGCAGGAGGACGAAGAGCAGGAGCACGCCCACCAGGATGCACGCGATGGTCACCAGCATCTTGAGCCCTCGGTTGGTTGCCAGCCCCTCGCCACTTTGGACAACTGACTTAATGAGTGGAGGAATTGTACCTGTAAGCAGGGCCACGGTGTTAGATGCTATTGATGAAGGCGGTGTGGCGGAGGTTTAGGGATGGAGGGTTACAAACGTCGTGCCGTGTGATCCCGGGGCGTCCGCGGAGATGGGATGGGAGGAGGTCTTCCTAGCTCCTTGCTAGCTGACGTGTGCACTCCGGTCCTCTCCTCTGCCCAGACCCCCACTCCACAGCTCTGCAGAAGACACCTTCTTGTGCCCTGCTGCCAGGGGGCACCCACAAGTTGACCTGAGATTAAGTGCCCCTCACTGTCACAATGGCTAGCAACAACTTGAAAAACTGCACCTCCAAGGAGGAGCCAGGGATTTGGCAAGTGAACAGGAAGCGGTCTGCGGGGACACTGCCCGTACACGCTGGCTTCAAAGGCGCTTGAATGTCTCCTTGTTCTGTTACTCACTTGCTTTGCATGGCAGGTGTAAGACCGAGTCTAGGTTAAAGATCCCACTTGGGGACCTAAGAGCTAGAGACAACTTCTCCAAAGGGGACCCATCTGGGTCTGGAAAGCAGCTACTTGCTGTTAAACTGTGCTCTGTGATGCAGATGACTTAGGATTACAAGGAAACACTGAAGCAAGACGAACTGCGCGCTATTTTAAGTTCCTCTCTACCCAGGGGCTGAACGCAATGGGCGAGAGATGTGAACAGACATTTGCTTTTGTGGGGCACAGAGCTCGCCATCCCCGATTATGTAAGGTGCTCGAGCCCACTGTCTTTTCCGTGTAAGAAAAGGGCCAGAAGTCAGTGCTTTAGGGAAAATAACGCAAAAATAATAAATTTCTCCTTGAGCAAAACTTCTCTGTATCCTGCATTTAGTAAGTGGAGCAGGAATAATAGGGCCTGTGCCCTCTAAGATCTTCCTGCAGCAGGAAGGAGCTCTCCCGACTTCACTGCAGTTTTGGCCAAAAACCCAAGACTCCAAATGCTCAGAAAGCAGGTGAGAGGTGGGCGAGGGCGCTCGGGAGGCTGCGCTGGTCTGCAAAGCAGGACGAGACAAGGACAGACAGGAACATTTGGCAAAGGAATGGAGCAAGGAAGAGTCAGAGAAGGAAACGGGGGAGTCGGAAACCTAGCCAGTCTGAATGTAAGGCTAATTATCGGTGTTTGTTTTCCCTAAATGCAAAAAAAAGTGCTTCAAGCAGATTGTGACAAGAGATTGCAGCTATATATCTGAGAGATTGGTCTGCAGAAGTCTGTTGTTTTTCTCAAGGAAAAAGAAATATGCCCTCACATCTTGGTGGAATGAAACTATTTAGGAATTCAGAAAATTAAACGTAGCTCAGAAGACGCTTTGGTAGTTGCGATCCTGGATGAAGCAGAGCAATGCGCCATGTGTTACACACGTTTAGGAGACACATTTACAACCTGCCGAGTTTCACATCCTCTGCTTGAGTGGCTTCCAATTCAGTGATTAGCTGTGAGTGCATCTCCAATGTGTGCGTGTCAACCCTGCACCCTGCCTGGTCCCTGCATGTCACGTGGAGTTTCCGTGGGCCCAAGCATCACCGTCACCAATCAGGGCTCTGCAGTGAGACACATCTTCACCTGCAAGTGTGTGTGTGAGTCCCCCAGCCCTGACCGGGATCAGTGTCCCAGGCCATGCTCGTTAGGGGAGAAGCCTGGCTGTAAAGGATGCTCCACCTGCGGTAATGTGTTGTGACAAGGACACCTTGAAGTGCAGTCAATTGCAGCTGAGGGGTCAGAGAGTGGAGGAGGAAGCCCCGGAGGAGCATGGGCTATGGAGGGTGGTGGCTTCTGCTGGGCTGTCCCAGAGCCCTGGAACAGAGCTGACTGCAGGCGAGACCAGGCTGGCACGGCCAACCAGGAGTGCCCCGCTGTGACTCATCTGGGAAAGCCAGGGGGAGCAGCTCTGCGTGTGCAGGGCGCGCGCTTGCGGAAGCAGCGTCTCGGGCAGGATGAGTGGGGGGTGCTGCGGCTGCAGCCTGCGGCTGGGTCCTGTGATCCGGCCATGCCAGGGCTGGGCCAGAGCCGCACTCTCTGTGGACTGCTGGGCTTTGCCTCGAGATGACAGCACCTCCTCCTGGGGGTTCTATTTGCAGAGAAACCACTGCAAAGCTGGCCCTGGCACTGGGGATTCCGAAAGGTCTCTACCGAGCGGGACACTGGCTTTTTCACTGCCCTGGGCTGGCCATTTTCTCAGATAGCAATAAATGACCCTTGACACTAGAGAAGGGACAAGAATTTAGATAATTTGTTTTCGATTACGAAGGTGTGAAACAATAGCTCATCTAATTTTAAGGACACACATGGAAGCTTTGTGTGTGCTCAGTGTTGTCTGCAGTGTGTGTGCGCACACTGTGTGTGCATGGCGTGTGTGTGCACAGTGTGCTTGTGCAGTGTATGTGAGCATTGTGTGTATGCATATGGTGTGTATATGCAGTGCATATGTGTAGTGTTGTGTGCATGGTGTGTGTGCAATGAGTGTGCACCTGGCGTGTGTGCACGCACAATTTGTGTGCACATGGTATGTGTGTGCAATGTGACTGTGCATGGTGTCTGTGCATGGTGTGTGCACATGGTATGTGTGTGCAGTGTGTATACATGGCATGTGTGCATGGCGTGTGTGTGCACAGTGTGTTTGTGCAGTGTGCAAGTGCGCGGTATGCGTGTGTATCCAGGTCATACTGCCGTCCTTACTCTGTTCCCCTGGGAACCCCTGCTTCTGCTCAGAAACTCGCACAGGCCCCTCCACCATGGAAACTACTCGCACATGCAGTTTAAGGGCTTCATGAAGCAGAGAGTTGTCATGTGGGTTGGGATGGGGTGACGGGAGGGGTGGAGACAACAAAGGCCAGGTTAGCTCACACGAGACATAAGCTCGGCGCACAGGGCAGATTCCTGCAGCCCCGAGCGAAGTCTGTCATGCACGGGGCTCCCGGGGTACACACCTCAGCCTCGGGGCCTCAAACGTGGCCGCCTGGGCACAATGAGCTAGGGAGCCACAAGGAACCAGCAGGAGGGCCTTGGACCTGACGGGCTCTGCGGACCCAGGGTGGCCGGGAGGGGTGCAGGGCAGGGGCGGGCACAGGGACCCCCACCCCCGAGGGTCGGGCGCCCCGGAGCTTACTGCCGTCGTAGTTGAGCGTGGCAAAGGTGGCCTGCTTCTCCGCGCAGCCCGCGCTGTTGCAGATGCGCATCTGCAGCTCGTACCAGGTGGCCTCCTGCAGGTCGTACAGGATGTAGGACTTGGACAGCGAGGTCCGGTGAGCCGTGGTCCAGACCGTCGTCCCGAAGGGCCTGTACTCGAGCGTGAAGGAGGTGATGGGGCAGCCACCGTCGTTCCAGCCCATCAGGTTGAGCCTCACGCGGGTGCTGTTGACGCTGGCGAAGAGCTCCTGCTCCTTGGAGAACTGGGGCTCTGCGGAGAAGTCCGCGGATGTGAGCTCGGTGTGGGGTGACGATGTCTGTCCCACACTTTGTCCACCCCACGCTTCGTGCGCTGCCCTTGAGCTGTTCTCTCCGCTCAGCCTGGGAACTCAGGCCAAGCCAGTGGCACGGGTCACTCGCAAATGTCCACTCTTAATAAAGGTCTTGGGGCCAGCAGGTTTTCTCCAGCCTCACAGACCCCAGCACAGTTGAGGGGCCCCGTCCTGTCTGGAGTCTCAGATCTCCCCGAGGAGAAAGCCAAGCTCACGCATGAGATCATGCACTGAGCTGGGCTGACCCGGGTCCATGCCACGGGCAGGGGCCTAACTCAGGAGCAGGGTCTGGGAAGCAGCGACACGTAGCCTCTGCTGTCCAAACACCCAGGGCCCTGGGGCCGCATGGCCACAGCCCTGTGTAGGTCACCCCTCATCATCTGAACCCAGAATGGAGATGCTGGGCTCAGTTGCCATTGCTCCTCCTCCTGTCACCTGAGCCCCCCCACCACCCAGACAGTCTGGAGGGGACCTGCGAAGACCTGACCTCATCCACACAGAGCCTCAGCCCGTCTCTTTCCGGCTGCGCACTGCTCCCTGAGCCTCGCTTCCCTCAGCCCTGGCTCCCCGAGGTCTGTGCTGCAGATTTCAGAACCCCAGCTCACAGAGAACGCACACAGTGAGGCCCTGTTAGGTGCCACCTGAGAAGGGGGTCCGGGAGGCACTGTGGGGCTCTAGATGGATCTGGGAATCTGGGGATGGGGTTATGAGGGAGAAGCTGACCCCAAAAGAGCAGCGAAGACAAACCCCACATCCCGTGGCACTTCCATCAGTATCAACTGATTGCTACATTATGCTCTTCTCTTTCACTGGAGCTGAAATTGAGCCGAGAGAACCGGGGTGCCTTGGAATCAGCCGTCTCTCTTACGCTGCAACACTGCTGAGCGCTTTTTGTGAACAACAAAACCCAAACTCACAAGCAAACGTACAAGGAGACGCGGGGTCTTTCTGGGTTCCAGCCCACCCCCTGCCTCTTGCTGGAAGACAGATGAGATCTAGAGGTGACAGGAAGTGTATGTACCTTTCCCTAAGGTTTTCGCTTCTATGATTTCACTGATGCGCCCGGGGCCAACTCCGTTCTGGGCGGTGAGAGTGAACTTGTACCAGGTCCCGCATTTAAGGTTCTCCAGGCGGTAGGAGCGCTCGCTGGGGCTGATGGGGAAGCTGCCCCACTGCTCGCTGTTGTCCTCGGAGTACTGCAGTATGTACCCTTCGGGAAAGCACAGAGTCCGTGAGCACGCCTCGCTCTCCGCTTGAGTTTTGTACAGGTCGAGGCTTCCCCGATCTGGGCGTCTGGGGGAGGGAACACTGGCGCTTCGTGATTCCAGGACTCTGACCCTGGGAGGGCCCTTTGCTGGCTGACGTGTGAGGCACGTCATTCACAACACACGTTCGCAGTGCAACGGTACGGCTGCATAATGGGGCAAAGGCCACCTCCTGCTCCCCTTTAATGCCACACTGGGCAGCAGGGGACGAACACTGGAGTGCTACGAATCTGCCCCCTGGAGCCGACGCCCAAAGCCTTGGGCAGCAGCGGAGGTGAAGCTGAGTTATTCTGGGGCTCCTGGGAAAGGGCTGTGCTGCCTGGGGCAGTGTGAACGGGCACAGTGGCCTCTCCCCACCCCCTCCCAGCTGCGTCTGCCCGTGGGGTTTGTCTCCCCGTCCTGAGCCCATTCCCACCTGGCTTCTCTTTAGTTTGAAAAGTCCCTGTAACAATTCATTCCTGCTTCATTCCACTCGTCGCTCAGCTTCTGCTACGGCTAACAACACCTGCCCATTTCTCGGCACCGGCACCGACCCCAGCCTTTCGCTCCTATGGCTTCACACAACCCTGTGCGGTACCGTCGCCCCTCCCCAGGACCTGTGCAGACGCTGAGGCCCGGAGCGCTCAAGTGATGCCTCCCAGGAGGCCGCCCGCCTGAAATGCGCCTGCCAGGCCCTGTGGTCCCCGGAGCTTTCTTTCTGTTGCCTCCTTTACCCCTGTCGCCTGTAACCACATTTCTGGGGCAAATGTGTCCTCTCCGCTCTGTGCCTGTCTCTCCTAAATGTTCACAGCCATGCACCCTGGGACGAGGTCGCCGGGTACTTGGGGTACTTGGGGCGGCTGCTCAGCCCCTGCTGGGAGACCCCTCACCCCGATGCCTCCCCCTGCCCCCTCCGGGTCTGCCCTGTGCCCTCCATCTTTGCAGCCCTCCTCCCAGGCCGCTTCCACTCCCTGTGCTGCTGCTCCGAGCCCCCAGTGCCTGTGGCCTTGGATGTTCCAGCCTGAGGCTGGTTCCCCCCAGCTTCCACCTCTGTCCCCAGAGGGGCCCGTGTGCACCCCCATGCCCCACTGCGGTCCTCAGTGTCCTCACCACCACACTGGCACAGTGCACCTCCCCTGCCAGTAGCCTTGCCCCCTGCCCCAGCTCATTGCCCTTAGGGACTCTGCATCAGTAATCCTGGCCTGTGCTCACATCCTCTGGTCTCTGCCTCAAAGTCTATTTTTTATTATATAAATAAATACATGTATTGTGCAGTACTGGGGACTGAGCCAGGTTCTTCACACTGAGCTCTATCCCAGTCTTTCATACATTTTTTTTTTTTTTGGTACTGGGGATTGAACTCTTGTTTGCCAGGCAGGTGCTTATGCCGCTGAGCTAAATCCCCAGCCCAATATTTTTTATCTTGAGAGAAGGTCTTGTTAGGTTGCTAAATTGCCCAGGCTGGGCTAGAACTTGAAGTCTTCCTGCCTCAGCCGCCCAGACGGCTGAGAGGAGAGGAGTGTGCCAGTGCTCTCAGAGTTTGTTTCTGTGCGGTCTTGCAGCCTCAGACCCTGAGCCCCGCTTGTGCTGAGAAGGTTCCCCAGCCTGCTGACAGCCCTTGCGGCAGCCCATGTCAGCAAGGCGCCCTGTGATTCTCCAGCTTTGGTCACCTGCGATCACATCTCTCCCAGCTGTCCAGCACCACTTAAGAAAGTCACTAAGTTCTAGTGATCATGACCACTGCAGTTTGCGCTGTTTAGCTGCAGCTGGGTCCTCACTGCTGCTTGGCGACAACTGTGTTCTCTAATGATGCCCTGTGTGCTACAGCTGCTGCCGATCTGTCCCACGCTCCTCAAACCCACAATGGGGCCTCACCCCTAATCATCCAGCTATTTTAAAACAGGAACCTCACCTTTTCTTTCCTACAGAAAGGAAAAGAGAAGGAGAAGCAGCAGCTGCTCTCGGAGCCGCATTGGCGGGGCGGTGGCGAATGTCTGAACCCGGTGACTTTGACAGAAAGGACAGCAGCCCCGGCTGTGCACTTAGGGCTTCCGAGGCGTGTGGCTGCTGCCCCAGGCCCACGGAGCTGCCTTGTTTCCCCCCCAGACTGTCCCCGCCTCCCGGCTGTCTGCTCGCCCTTCTTCCTCGGTGTCCTGAGGCTAGGTCCTGGCCTTTCTCTCTTGCTCTAGGGGCACTCTGGTGACTCAGTCCTTCACTCCTGTGTGTCTTCCTCTGGACACCTCTGGTCCCTTCCTCCAGACAGCTCAGCGCGACCCAGCTGCTCTGGGGGCTGTGGTTACCATGCCGGCTCAGCGCCCCAGGGTGAGCCTGGCGTTTGATTTTCTGCTATGTGTCAGAAGCGAAGCCCTCACGCAAATAAGTTGTTTTCTGTCTAAACTCTATGCCCTTTTTCTCTTCTGACTTAATAAGTCAGAAGAGTAACCATGGTTACGGGAAACGTGATATAGTGCTGACAAACTGAAGCTACTGCATCCAGAATCTCAGGGGAAAGACTTGCTTCGTTGGTTCATGTTTCCCTCCGTCCGCATGCTCCAGGCAACTGCGGGGATGAGATTCTCTGCTCAAACGATTTGAGTTTCAACAAATAGGAGAAAAAATATGTATAATTCTTGCTCAGGAGAATGAATGGCACAGGCTGCGTTTTGGGGGACACCAACACTTAGCAGCTCTCTGATAAAGACGGGGCGCCGAGCGGCCCACGGGCAGCGCGGTACCCGACGGGCGCGGACGTCAGTACCTCTGATGGAGCTGCCTCCGTTGTCCCCCGGGAGCCAGGAAAGCGTGATGGAGGAGGGTGTGGTTTTGGATACAGTGAGCCGGGGCTGATCTGGTGGAACTAGATAGGAAACAGTTTTTAGAAAACAAGAATTAGTTTTCACATCTTTACTCCTCTGTAACAGTCTTTACCAAACCACTTTTAACAGCCATTTATTAAAGAAGTGTGTTAGATTGCCAAAATATGCAATTCATGTCTGTCAAAATGTCTGTTTCCTTGATATCCTGGGCCAAAGAGAGAGAGCAGAATGAATCTGTTATTTAAGGAAAACGCAACCACGTTTCCGCGTGGGTTTGTATCCAGCTCATTTCCCGACCAGGCCTTGAATTTCTGAGTTGTCCATCACTAACCAAAACCCTCAAGCTTCCTGCGGATGCAGGCGTTGTTTCACTCTGAATCTGAGCCATGAAATTCATGAAAAAGATAAGTGATGTCCTCTTAGCTATTCTGCTTTTCCCAGGGAAGGGGCAGGGGGAAAAGTGGCTAATGCAAAAGGAATTGTACAAATTGTCACTTTGTAAGCTACTGGCCCGAGACACCCCTCCCCCTGCTTAGCTCTGAAAATCTCAGATATGCCATCGCTTTGTGCCACATGCACGGAACACTCAGACCAGGCTTGAAGGACACCTGCTTCGAAACAATGGGCCTCACTGTCATCTTGGACTGGCCTTGAGGGCAGAAATACCAAAGAAATTCAGGATCAGGCTCCCAAAATACACAGAAATCTTCACAGAAAATGCCTCTTCATTTCTCGTGACAGATGCCTGTTATATCGACCCAAAGTCCTGAAAAATGGCCTATGTCTTTTGAATCTTAATACAGTGTTATCTTCCAAAGTGCCCCTGAATTCTCCTGACTGCAATTAACTTGAAATTCAAGATCAATTTTGCAATATTTAAAAAAAAATACAGCTCTTTGCCTCCATTTTGATCCCACTGAGGATCGTATTGATTCAAATTTTATTTGCTGAATGTATTAAAGTGACAGACTCCAAATCCAAAGCAGCAGGTGCTTTGATCCTCCCACTAGTAAAATATCACTGTGCACCTAAATCTGAACCCAGTCAGTAGCTGTTTGAGTTTCTGCACACTATTTTAACATCTTTGGAAATTGCGCACATTTTGTGGATAGCAGAAAAATTAAATACCTCACATTAAAATACACAATTGGAAATTATGGCACTATACTTAGAGTTGCAATAGTATCCTTTTGACATAGATTGCTCATAAAACTGAGTTAATTGGCAGACATAAAGGACAACCATTCAGCTTACGTTTCACTTGTGTTTTCTGGGTTGTACATACATATGCAAATGGTGCAATTAGTGGAAGTTATTAGGGACTTTTTAAGAGCTGTTGCATTTTAAATGCAAAAATATATTGCATCCGGTATTTCCTCTGAGACTGTGAATGCTGTTTATTTCCTTTGATGTGTTCGAGTGTATTTTCCAAGTTGAGCACGTATTTTTTTGTAATATGAAAATAGTAATTAGTGTTTTGTCAAGGCAGATTTTTAAATTTGCTCAGTCTTGCATCTAAGGCACGCACACGCAGGCGATGGTCAGGAGGCCCCGTCCTGTACCTTGGACTTGCAGATTTAGAATGATTTCGTCCGAGCCCCAGTTGTTGTTGGCGATGCAGCTGTAGTAGCCGGAGTCTTCGGCCTTCACCGTGCGGATGATGAAGCTGCCGTTGCTGAAGATGCTCCTGCGCCCGTCAATCGTCACCAGGCTGGGCGTCCCGTTACTGCCTCACAGGAAGAAGAATGCACAGATTAGAGGAATTACAACCCACGTTGGCTGAGGCTGGGCACAAGCACTGAGACTCCTCTGAGCCCCCGGCACACTCGCAAGCTTACTGTTTCCTGCACTAGGAAGGAATCACACTGGGGCGGGCCGGTGGAACCGCCCGAGCGTGGGTCCTTTCTCTGTGCAAACTGTGGGCTGAGCCTAGGTAGGCGTCAGCGGCCTGGCTCCTGGCTCGCCTGCAGGCGACTACACAGGACACAGACTGTGCTGCCTGGGACCCCTCTACCTCCCACACAGGCTCCCCCGCAGAGGTCCTCTTGCTGGCCATCCTGGGAACCCCTCAGAAGAGCCAGGCTGACCGAGTGGCATAGGGCAGGCTGAGTCTCGAGACACCTCCTGGAGTCACATAAAGCCACCACTGGGGATGAACTGGACGCAATCCATGAAACGCTGGCCTCCTGCACAGTGCCATAGCCACTCTGGCGGTGGCAGGTTGTCCGGCTAACTGGGGATATTCCTGTAGCAGGCAGGACGTCAGCCCGGCCCTGGGATCTCTGGGACTTCCTTTGCATTAACTGATTTTACATGCAGTGAGAAGAGTGGTCATTGGAGCCGGCTCATTATTTTCATCCTTTATACCTCTTCATTGTTTGTGCTCGAAAATAGTCAGGGCTTGAATCTATTTTGTCAAATCTCTATCCCCATAGGTGAATTCTGAACCCTTTTCTTATATCCTAATTCCTTCCCCTAAAGAGAGACATGCCACTTTTAAGAGACGTGAGCAGAGGACATGTCACCCACATTCTCTCCCTCCATCTTGGCTGCTATGATTTTAATAATTACTATTGAGTGTGGAAAACCAGCCTCGCCGTGAGCAAAGTCCCAATGCGTTCCATTCCTTCAAGTTATCTCTCAGTGCGTGGGGTCAGCAGGTCTGTTCTCTCTAAAGAAAGGGATGTGTTAAGATGCACAGTTTGGGGTCCTGCTCTCATTTCTGCGGACACCCGACCACAGGAGGCTGAGCCGGGTTGCGATCGTGTGTTAGCTTGGCTGTTTTCCTTGCAAGCATGCACAGGAAGTTCCAGGCCCTGGATTTACAGAGCACATGGGCAACTTGCAGTTGCCATCAGAGAATAAGATGGATGCTTAAATTTTTAAAGATATCATTACAGTAAAAGATACAGTGTCATTAATTCCTCTTGCCACTTTGAACACTCATCCCTCGTCCTGGCCGCTCTCTGCAGCAGCTCTGGAGTCCTCTTTCCTGAGGGCCTTTAGTTGCACTGTCCTGGATGTCTGAGTGTCCTGAATGGACTCAAAACATTTGCCCTCCACGGTCACTTTGGCTCTGGGGAACAGACGCAAGTCACACAGTGCCAGGGCCAGGAAAGGCGAATGAGAACACAGCGTCACGTTTTCACAAGCCCGCCTCGCCACTAGATGGCGCTCGGTGGCAGCAGGCACAGTAGTTTTGATCGCACCTCAAGGCCACTCCGGAAGGACTCCAGAGCTGCTGCAGAGAGCCGTGAGAACCACGGGGTCAGTGTGTTCAAGGCGAGAGGAGGATTCGTGAATTCATGAGGACAGTGAATATTTTTATCTAATATCACTGTGTGTCTCCCTCACTGCCTGGATTGCCAATCCATCTCAGAAGCCGTGCGCGCGTTCCTCAGGCTTCCGATAAAATACACAAACCCAGAATTAGAGACGTGGCAGCCCTCACCCCCTGCCCAGCGTGGAGACTGAGGCGCCGTGCAGGGCGCACATCGGGTTACTGGTTACCTGTCTTTCATCCACTTGACTGCGGGAGAAGGGTCCCCGACAGCCTTACACGGCAGGACGATGTCTTTCATCCAGGGAGTAGTCACTGTGCCGCTAAAGGTGAGGATCCGCGCTGGAGCTGGAACGGCAGGAGGGCGGGCGGTCAGCCCAGGGACTCGTCTACACTGAGCAGGACTGACCCCGCGAAGTACACAGAGCAGTCCCCCGAGGAGGAAGCGGCCCCCCGAGGAGGAAGCGGCCCCCCGGGGAGGAAGCGAAGCCGTCAACATCCCAGGTGTCACCGCCATCTTCCGGTGCCAGGGCTATGAAGAATGTGCACCATAGGAACACACTCATACCTGAAAATCCCCCCCATAGCACCTTTTTCTCCTACTGGCTAAAGATGAGGAGTCCAAACAAGACACGTGGAGTTTTGTAAGCAAAGCAACTCCAAGCTGTGTTTTTTATGAGCCCAATTCTTTTTCAAAGCAGTTTATGAAGCAGTTCATCTCAACCCTGGAACTGCACATTAAAATATACTTTTAATATGCGAGTCAATAGACAACACAAAACATAAAGCCCCAGGAGACTGGAAGCAGCAAACCGGAATGATTCTATCTATCAGTGGTACAGGGCTTTCCTGACTGCTTTATCCGTGTGCCCTGCAGGGACACGCAGTAAGTGAAGGGGCCATTTCAGGTGGCTTTCTGTGAAGAGCTGCCATTTGCTTGGGCAGTGACATGGACAGACTAGACCAGGGTTCCTCCCTGCACATCTCGCTCCGGAGCAGTTCCAGAAGATGGAGACCCGAGAGCTCGGGGGACCCTGGCTGAGAAGGAGCCTCCTTGAAGACGGATTTCTCCAGCTTTTGATGAGTCACAGAGCTGGCAGAGACACCAAGACACAGGCCTCGCAGAGGACAAAATCTGCCCCTGTGACATCCACCGGATGCCACCTTCTGGGCACGAGCCAGGGGCCGGAGGCGGTCCCCTTTATCTTGGTCAGCTGCTCAGGCTGCCATGGGGCTGGGACGTCGGAGGGGGAGGAGCAGGGCTCCCACCAGGGGCCCAGCCTGGCTGCCTGCACAGACACGGACCTCTGAGGGAAGGGAGCCACAATCTGGTATTTCACAGCACTTTTTGAGTTTTTCCTTGTTCACGTGACTCTGAGTGTGCTGGTCACAGCCTCATACTAAATTAGACCTGGGACTGAGGAACGACTTCCAGCAGCAGCCTAAGGAGCACAGGTTAGAACCGCTGCTGCGTCTTCCAGACCAGCGCACCCTGTCTGAGGCAGCTGGAATTCACAGGCTCCCGGCTCAAACTCCATAACCAAGTAGCAGAGTGGCCCGGGCCCGTGGTTCCCAACCCGGAGCACAGGAGAGCCCCCTGGGATCTGTGAGGAACAGTGACGCTCGCCCTGGTCTGCAGATTCCACAGACCCTGGTGGGTTTCGAAGTCTGTCTTTTAGCAAGCGCCCTCGGGTGACTCCGGTGAAAACTGTTACCGCCCGCAGCCCTTCCGAGCCCTGCTGCTCCCGGGCTGCACATGGCCGGGGTCCCTGTCCTCCCTGCCCAGGCCTCCACCCCAGGACGGGGTTCTGCAGGACCCGCCCCACACTGTCCTCAGCCACCTCCTCACGGGAGCAGCAGTCCTCTGCTTCAACCCACACCGGGCCCGTGGATGGTGCTGCTGGCCCCTCCCTCTACCACCCAACGCCGCACAGGGCTCTGCACGCACCCGCTGCACTTGGAGGCCGAGTTGCCCTTGTGGCCGCCCGCCCCACTACACTCCCGTGGCCCTGCTGCAGACCAGCCCTCCTGCTGCCTAGGGTCCCTTCTCTGCTCCAACTTGGACCCCCTTCTCTGAAGTGCCTAACTCCTCAGCGGATGTAGGGGACACTGACTGGGAACTGGGCATCTCCCGCACTGAAAGGACAGCCGCTCTTTCCTGCAGGGCCAGTTTCGGCCTCTCCGCTGGAGCTCCTGTGACACAGCCCTCCTCCAGTCAGACTCGGGGAGCACGGAGGAAAGGAGCCCCACAGCGGGCCCAGCCTCCTGCCAGCTTCTCCTGGCCACTTCAGGGCGAGTCGCTCCTCCGCTCCCCGGGCCCCGTCTCCCCTGCCTGGCTCACGCTGTGGCCCTCCGCACCCCCTCCAGCTGCCCTCAGGAAGGCCAGCAGGGCCTCCCTGCGGCCAAAGCCAGTGCAGCCCCGGCAAGCTCCCTGCACCTCCAGGCAGCAGGGCCTCCTACGACCGCCCTTCCTCCGTCTGCTTTTATTTGTCTCGCTGTGGTCCTGAAGTCAGTGCAGTCCTCCTGCTTCGGTCTCCTGAGTGCTGGATCACAGCTGTGCACCACTGTGCCTGGCTCCTGGAAGCATCCCAGGGCCACCCCTCCAGGTCCTCCGCATCTCTCTAGCCGTACCTCCTTCTCTCCCCTGCTCCTGCTGCTGTCCAGGAGAGCCGGTCCTGGGCCGTCCTTCCTCCCAGAAATCCTGCAGCTCTTGGATGATCTGTGGTGTTTCAGGCACCAGGGTGTCCAGACACCAGCGCGCAGTATCTCTGCCTCCTGCCTAATGTCTCCCGGGTGCCCGGCTGTGCCCCCTGTGGACGCTTCTGGGTGAACCCGCCCCACCCCGTGGACGTCAGACGTCCACATGGCCTTGGCCCCTCTCCTCCGCTTCTCAATGGGCCTCATTCACCACCACCTCCCGCCACCTGTGCCAGCCCCGGAAGCTCCTCCATACAGTCCTGCCCTCATCCTCCTCAGAGCAGGACCTGGCCCACCAGCCCTGTGTCCACACAGGCCCTGTCCCCTCCTTTCTGCCCTCTCCATCACTGCACTGGTCCACACTTCATGGATGTCCACTCAGCTTCCGCCCTGGCCTCCTGCTTTCCCTGCCCCACCTGTCCACAGTGCAGTGCAGACACGGAGGCTGCGGTGGCCTCAGAGACGCTCACGGGCAGTTGTGACAGATGCCCGTGTGCAGCGGCAGTGACAAGGACTCCCCACACCACCTTCAAGGTGCGTTTTTCTAAACCAAGGGCTGTTAAAATAGTTTATCACTCACACATGCCTACACACGCACACATGCACACACATGCAGACACACGCACACATACAAATGTGCACGCATGGACACACCAGCACACACATACGCATACACATGTGCACATGCACACACACACACAGATGACCACGTGGCTGTCCAGCACAAATCTCGCTTCTCTCTGAGTAAATCCAACCTTCCTAACAGGGTCCCGCAGGCCAGGCCAGAGCTGGCCAGCCCGTTCCTTCCCGGGGTCCTCAGGGCTCCGGTGCCTCCTGGCCCCGCTGGGGTCTGCTCCAAGTCCTGTGACGAGCTTGGCTCCCTCAGCTGGGCCCTCCTGACTCTTCCTTCTCCCTACTGCTTCCTCAACTGTCATGCAGCTGCACTGCTCACCCTTGGGTGCCCAGGCTGCCCACCACGTCCGTGGCTCTGGGCTGCCCCTCAAGAGGTTCCTGCAGCACTATGGCACTGGAGAGTTAAGCACTGACTGTGCGACTGTGTCCCCAGCAAAGTAGGGCTGCTGAGGTCAGGTGGGAGACAAACATGTGCAGGCCTGGGTCACCCTGGGGGACACCTCTTTCTCGCAGATGCCCCACCTCGGGCCCTCGGCCTGTCTCCCGGCCCTGCCTCATCTGTGCCACGGGTGTGGGTCAGGGTCACGCACACATCTGTGCTGGTTGCAGGAACCTCCCATGGGGCTTCCCTGCATTTTGCCACCTTTGCAGCTGGACACAGGGATTTTGGGGCTGCAATCCGCAGATGGATGAGGCCCAGACCCCCGAGCCACCAGGTGGAGGGAGCTTCCTGGCCGCCACTGGGTTAAAGGCCTCTAGACTGGGATGCTGTGTGATTCCACTGAGATGCAGGACATTTGCACCATGTCAGGTCCCCTGACTGAGCCCTGAGGTCTCAGCCCAGTGCCTGATACACAGCACGCATGTGAGGTGGTCGATACGATGCCCAGACTGACCATGCACCCCAGGGAAGGAGCTGTTTGCAGGGGGGCCCTGACTGTGTCTGCAGACAGACCTGCAGGGAAAGCACAGAGGCAGGGGGAGGTCAAGTGACTGCTGATCCCACGTCTCCCTTGTGGCTCCCTTCCATCCCCCAGGGACAACTTGGCCAGCGCTCTCCCTGCCTCTCTGGTCAAGTGTGCCTGGCCGGCAGCAGGGGAGAGCAGCGGCAGCCCCCACCAAGGCGCCCCCTGTTCCGGGCACACACCACGTTCCCCTGTGCTGTGTTCCCCGCCACCGCGCACATTGCTACCAGCTTTCAGAAGTGAAATCAGAGCTCTACACTGTCAGTTTTTCTCTTCGGGCTCCTCGTATCAGTAAGAAAGGGCTGATGCTCCTACTCAGAAGCCACCAGGCCACTCCTGCTAGCTTGGACCAGCAATGTGCGGAAACTGACTCCCTGTGAGGGCTGATTCGGGGGACCCTGGAAACAAGAAGGTGGTGACGGCCAGATATAGCCTCCTCCTACATCTGAGGACTGTTTTGCACAGCACTGGGTACTGAACCCAGGGCCTTCACATCCGCAGCCCTTTTTAAATGTTTATATTTTGAGACAGGTTCTCGTTCAGTTGCTAAGTTGCTCAGGTTGGGCTCAAACTTGAGATCCTCCTGCCTCAGCCTTCCAGAGTGCTGTGATTACAAGCACCACCATGCCCGGCTCTATATCTGCTTCTTACGGAGCAGTCAGATACCAAGATTTGAAGATAATGTGATCTCTTGTAAGAGCTTTTTACCTGTGGGGGCTCCAACTTTCCACTTAAGGTCTTTGTTTATAGCATTCTGCCAATAAATAAATAGAGAATGATATTCTTATGTTTTCAAGGTTCCAAATTCCATGGACCAAAAAATAGACATTTTTCCTTAAGAAGTAAGACACCTGATCCTGACTGGGTAGAAGCTCCTTGAGAGAACGCTAAGTGGTGATACTCAGCCACTCAAAGGGCCAGTGGAGGCTTCTTGGCCTGATTTCCCCAAAGACACTGGCTATACGCACTCTGGCGTGGTGTTCATTCACCTGTGGTGGGCTGGGGTTCTGCTGAGGGTGGCACGAAGGCCCAGGGCCAGGCACCAGGAGCCCCATTTCTTGGGCTAACAAGCGATGCTCTGGGTTGTTTGATTTTCAGGGCTCTGCAGGTTTTACAGCACCGAGCAGAGACATAATGGCCGGACCCCAGCGTGGAGCGGAGCCCCACACTGCCCACCTTTAGCCAGTGGCTCCACCGAGATGATCTCGCTGCTGTTGCCTCTTCCGGCCGAAGTCACCGCCACCACCCAGACGCTGTACTGGCGATTTCGACTCAGGTTAGGAATTCTGTAGGAAAATGAGTCAGGGGAGGCTTCAAATTCGCTGATCACCTGTGAGAGGAGACACAAATGTTCCCACATTCAAAGAAACAAGTGACTTGGACAGGACTTTCTAAAGGGTGATTCACAGATGACCCGTCACATAGACAGAGGCCACCGCACCCGCCCTCTGACAGGCTAGATTTGCAATGTGGATGGTAACTAGAAAGCTGAGGTGACCCCTCGATCACGCTTCTCCCTGCAGCAGCTATGACAGCCCCCAGAGAGCAATTCACCCTTCACTTTCGGGGCCACAGCACTTGTGCTTTTGGCCAAGGTGGAGTAAGAGTTAGATTATCTCTTCTGCCCAAAATGACCACAGAGCACACAGAGGATATGAAAAAGTGGTTTTGAAGACAGTACGCATGGGGTAATGAGTGCCAGGGACTTCTGAAAGTGGAAAACCAATGATGTCAACCTTATAATGTAGGGGTCTCGAATTTTTGAGAGAGGTTAAGGGCATGGCACATGGAGGGGCTGATAGGAGCAGGCACTATTCCCAGCTCTGTGTGAGCGCTGGGCACTGTGACTAAGTTTCAGGATGCCTGGATCAGCTCAGCTGAAGCCCCAAATAGAACCCTCTTGAGATTTTTCTCTGTACAGCTCCTTTCCAGTACTCTCCCTATGAATTCATACTTCCACTCCTCGGTTCTGTCTTCTTTTTAACTTGAGGAGACTGCTGGGACCCTTTTGGGGGTCCCCTCTATGTGCCAGTTGGTAGAGCATGAGACTCTTAATCTCAGGGTCGTGGGTTTGTGCCCCACATTGGGTGCCAAATGCAGAGATCTCTTTTTTCTGTTCTTGCCACAGTCATTATATTTGTAATCCCATGGAAATGTTATTGGAATTCCAGCAAATTAATCTCAGTCTACCCCTTTCAGTGCAGCCCATGGTGAAAATTAAGATACTAGCACATATTTATAATTATGGGGAGCCAAGGGGTCTGGAGTCTGACCCAGATGAAGGTTCACAGAACGAAGGACTCGACTCAGGGCCCAACCTGAATTTTATTAATTTGTGAGGAAGGGAGTGGCTAGAGAATGAATGACTGTGAGAGTCGTAGGAAATACGTGAGTGCTGTGAGCTGGGCTGGCAGGAGGCCTGAAGGCACCTCTGCAGTGTGCAGAGAAGGATGTGCAGAAAGAGCAATGTACAACACAGTTGAGGCAGCATTTAGTGCTTAGGAGACTGATGCTGCAGCGTCTGGTGTGTAAACTTCTCTGCCCTGGGAAGCCAGAGCCTCTTAGCTTGGGGCTCTACCTACCTGACAGCCCCAGAGCAGTGGCTCTGCACCCTGCTGGGCTCAACCATGCTTAGGGAGACACTGGAGTGGGGAAACAGTGAGTGCTGCCTGGCTTCAAAGATCATACGTCAGCACCTCAGCCAGCCCTATTACAGTGCTTAGAGCCAACTGAAGGGGAAAGGAAACGGCCCGGCCAGCTCTGTGCAGATCAGTACATGGAGACGGGGCCAGGTTTAGCCAAAGTGAAGGTAACTGCTCTTTAGTCAAGAAGAGTCATCCAGGTGGTCCTCCACAAAAGTTTTCGTGTAACTGACATAGACATTGAGTTATGCAGACAAGTACAGAAAAGTTATTATAATTTTATTAGAGCTATATTATAACTGTATATGTTAATAATACAACTAGATATATGAAAGATATAAAAGACCCAACTCAAAGTTTAGATGAAATTATAACTTTTGAGATTAAAGAAAACCTCAGTACACTAGATTATTGGAAGATTAGATATTTCGGTACAAAAAGTTAATAAATTTAAAGGTATACTAATAAATCACAAAGAGAAATGAGACTAAAAAATTAATAGAACATTAGTGAGCCTCAGAAGACTGTCAAGGTACCCAACAGACAAATAGGTTTCAGTGGCATGGAGTGACTAAAGAAAGGAACAAGGGTAGAAAAAACAGAAAGGAAATAACAGTTAAAACTTTTCTAAAGTCAGTGAAATCTAAACATTCACAGAGATAAGGATCTCAATGATCTCCAGCCACAAATATATTGAGTACTACGTCAAGCCACATACTAGTAGAATTCTTTAAAAGAAATGATAGACGACATAAAAGCAACCAAAGGACAGACATGTTCTATAAAGGGAACAATGTAAGGATGACAGCAGATTTCATTTTAAAAACCATCTTAGAAAGAACACAATGGAAAACGTCTTTAAAAGTACTGAAACAAAACAAAAACATGATGGAATAAAACAAAATAGCAACAAAAACCCAAGATTCTATAGTTAACAAACAACTCATCACACCCACAGTAGAAGAAATGTCAAAAGAAATCCTTCCTAGTGAAGAAAAAGGTACCAAGGGGAAATACGTGCACAGAGGAATAAGAAAGAACCTAACAATGTTGACTAGTCATGAAAGTGTATGATTCTTTTATTATTCAAATATCATTAAAATATATTTGTCAAAATTAATAACAATATACTGTGTTAATAACACACATAAAAGTAGAATGTTTAACCACGATAGTCCAAATGGGATGAGAGAAAAAAATGGAAGTAAAGCATGATAAAGTTCTCATACCTCCCATGAGGCAGTCATTTCAGAGTGGACTACAGGTTAAATGTATATACTATAATCCTAGAGAAGACACTGAGATTACAAAACATAAAGCAAAATAAAGCTAATGAACCAACTGAAAAATAAAAATTTCATCATTAAAAATTCATCTAAAGAAGTCAGATTTAAAAATACCAAGGTGGACAAATAGGATCATAAAACCTCACAAATTATAGATTCAAACCTATCCATATCAATAATTATATTAAGTGTAAGTGGTTCAACAATCAAAGGCAAAGATTGTCAAACATGACATAAAAGC
>PVJX010016191.1:0-40907 GCA_004027295.1 Dolichotis patagonum
AAAAAAGTTGTGGCATTTTTATACAATGGAGTACTACTCAGCTATAAAGAATGATCACATCGAGATATTTATAAATAAATGGACACGACTTGAGACCATTCTCTTAAGTGAAATAAACCAAACTCACAAGGTAAATACCATATAATCTCCCTAATATGAGATTTGATAAGAGTATATAAGACTTTATGGTAAGCATGAGGCCCCATCTCATAGCTTCGAAGTCTTTCAAAGTTTTCAATCATCAGTTGGAATGGTGTTATCCTGTTTTGTTTGACTATATCATATGTGATGATATGAACAGCTGTTTTGAAGAAAACATGATGACAGCTATTGCTGATTTAATATTATCCTTCTTAGAATTCCTACCATGCTTTTTTGTTCTATTACCATTGGTTGTATCTACCACATTGTGTCTTATTGGAATTTGAAAATGTGTGATAGTTCAAACAAATTTTTTTCTTTTTTATCAAAAATGAGATATTATAGTACCCATTGATCATTTTCTGTTATTCGGTTCAGAAAGCCCTGGAATTCTTTTACTATATGCATGGCTTTATACTATTGTGTTATATTTGATATTACTGTAATTGAAACTATGCTCAACTATAGCACAGTAAGAGATATGGTGTTAGATACTGTTGATGTCCAGTTGACTTAATGTAAAGTACTGTGTTGCCTATGTTGTCCTGTTCTGATCCGCTCTGTACTTCCCCCTTTTGTTTTATTCTCTTTTAAATAAAAAAAAAAAGAAAAAAAATGATAAAGGAGAAACAGGGACTACATTTACTCTCATCTCCTAAGGAAGTATAAAACAGAAAAAGGTATGAAACAATGGTTTTCAGACATTGACCAACAAGAATTACAGAACAGTCAACCTAATAAGGAAGGAAACATGAGGTGAGCCCAAAGATTGCCATAGCTCATTGCCTTGGGAGTTCCCAGATCATCGCTCAGTGATGACCCTTCCAAGCAGAGACCACTGCCTCCTGAGCTGAAGCAACTTCAATGTTCTGGAAGAGAGAGGCTTCCAGAAGTCATGAATAGTATACTGAGAAGAAGAAAACACTGGAGATCATCACAAAGTCCACCCTGAAATCTATGAGCTATGGTACATGCCTATATGAGGAAAGGCTCAGAGTCTAAGGAAGAACAATTCTAAAGCAAAAGGCAAAACAATTTCCCAAACTTATACAGAGCTGGAAACAGCCAAAGTGGAAAGAATTCTTAATACAAAGTATCAAGTGGAGGCTTCCAAAATGTACTGAATAATCTCTGTAATAGGACCAAGTTCTCCCCCAAATTAAGGGCCATTCTAGAAACCTTCAATCCCACCTTTCAAAGAATCTGTTTCCAAGTAACTTACCTTATAACAAAGCCCAAAGTCATTTAAAGTCATACAAAAACTTTAACACCCAATAATATAGTATTCACAATGTCTATTTTGCAATTTAAATTGCCCACTGTAGACAAAATCACGCAAATCCATAAAATGGTCATAAAAAGCAGTAGGTCCCAAGGAAAATAAGTCAGAAAATCTGTAGAACATTACCCAAAGACAAAATGAGTCAGGAATCATTATGTGAGGTAGAGAAGAGTCATCAGGTCTGTGTGACCTGAATGTGTCTCACAGGAGAAGGGAAGAGGGCAGGTAATTTTCTTAGAATGAGCCATGAAATTCCCTGGGTGGTAGTAAAATAAGAAATGGTGGTAGTAATTCTGCAGTTAAATGATGGCAATGAACAGCAACAGAAGGAAGAGAAATATCAGAAGAAAACAAATATCAGCAACTACACTGAGAGAACTGATTTATTGAGGAGGAGAAAATGAAAATTGAGAAAACTGTCTTCCCTCCTGCAGTTTCCTGTTTCCCTTGGACATCATGTCTTGGTTCTGCTCCATTTTTCTTCATTTTACTGAAAATTTTACTGAAAATTTTCATGGGAAGCAGCTCAGGGTTTCTGCTTCTGGAAGATTCTTTCAGTAGCTAAATGACAAGAAAAGCCTTAAAAAGAAGAATCAATGGCATAGGAATGGAATTGAGACAAATAGATGTTTCATTCTCATTACAATTTTCCTATTACAAATACAAAACCCTCCAGTCTCCAGAGGTGAGGATCCTTGCCATATATCAAAAAATCAACAATGCCTCATAGAATCCTTTTATGTGTAAGTGAAAATTGCCAAGTGCTTATAGCATCTCTGAGACTGAATGCTAAGAATATAAAATATTTACCTTCTTCCCTGCCTTTTCATTTTATCTCTCAAGCAAACATTTTTAATTCTCTGTATGACATTGATGAAAAGTCCTTTCCACTCATGTTTAGCCTATCTCTGCCTTCACTTATTACCAGTGTTACACAGGAGGGACAATATCATTATTAAATCCAAATGGACATTGTATCTGTGAAATGTTTTTTATTTTTATATTACCTCCAGTCTATGCACTGGGCTAAATATTTGTGCATAACACCTCTAAGTTAATGTGTTGAAATCCTGATTTCTAATATGATTATATTAGGTAATAGAGCCTTTAGAAGTACTGTCATGAGGGTACAGCTAACAGAGTAGGATTAATTGCCTCACAAATGGGATCCTAGTGAGTGCTCCTTTTCTTTCTGCCATGTAAAGCTACAAGGAAAAGTTAGTAATCTACAGACAAAATAGCCTTCACTGGAACTCAGAAATGCTGACACTGTGATCTCAAATTCCCTCTACCTTGTGGAATTGTAGATTTTTGCTGTTTACAAGTACTCAGTTTACAGTCTCCTATCATAACAATCAAAATAAGACAGTATAGTTAGACACAGTACACAAGACAGGTGACATAAGGATTGATTCAGTTGAAACAGTAAATTGATAATAAAATGTGGGCTATATTAAAGGCTTATCTTCTACTTGAGAATTTGTCAAGCAGATATTCCAAAAAGTTATTGACTGGAATTCAAAACACTGTATCAACCCTGTTAGATTTTCAGGACCAAAAATTGTTTAGTTGACATTAATCTTGTCTTGCTTCTTATTTATTTTATATTAGTATCTAAAATTTCAATTTCAATTGCTTCTATTTGACATAATCTGCAATCATAGAATAATTATTTTTCCTTGAGGCCCAGTTATTTGCTAACATTTCATGGTAGTTTTGTGTAGTTCAAATAACAAGTCCTTCAGTAAAATTATCAAGCCTTTTCCCTGAAGCTATTTGAAGTTATTTCTCCTGAACTGCATAAGATTTAGCTGTGACAACACCCATAAATGAAACAAGAAGGGGCAGGTTGTCCTGCCAGCAACACACAGAGAAGTTGATTGGAGTGAATAAATCAGTCTATTCTGTTCTTGTATACACAGTAACAAGGCTAGAGAAACTTATATGAGGATTTATTGAGGAACTGAGCAGTACCCTGACATTATGTAAGGAATATTTACAGAAAATTTATGTTATAGGGCTGGATGTTTCATTCACTTCCACATTTACTGGACTTCTGCTTTATATAAGACACAGTATCAGGACCCAGGAAATAGCAAGGTTGGGTAACACAGTCCCTGCCTTTAAGAGGATGTCAGTGTCTTTGAGTAATAAAATAGACTTTGAGTAATAAAATAAAAACAGTGTAGCATATGAAGAATTATAGAGCTATGTGCAATACTGATACCAACAGAGATGAAAAACATTCCAGATGATCCCGTCTGAGAGATGTTGAGGGCCCCAGAGGAGATTAATCTGAGTTTTGAAAATTAACACATTTGCAAAATGGCTAAGCATGGAGGTGACTAGAGAATGGTTATGTAAAAGCCAAAGTAGTGAAAGAACTCAGCTTGTTCAGAGGTCTACAAACACTCCTAACATGATGAAACATTAGATATGGGGCTTACCAAGACAGATTATGAGCAAGTTTCTAGCTTAAATTATTATGAAGGATGTAGGGGTACCACATGATAAGTTGAGGGGAAGGCAGGATGTACTTATTGTGCAATGCACATTTGGAAATGAAATTGGAGTCAAAATCCAAAAGACAGAGGATTAGAAATGTTCATCTAGAATACTTCTCCATCACAGATGAAATTAAAAGCACTGAGAAAAGATAAACAGGTGAAGAGCGAGGATCTAGAAGGAAAAATAATTTTCAATGAAACCTTCCTGAGAACCTCAATGCTAAAAGACACAAAAAAGAGAAACTAAGAGATTTCTTAAACTCCTAAAGGTATATTTCATTAAGTTACATAAAATAAAATTGTATGCATAAGTATGTGTATTTATATGTTTGCATATATCTTTGTGAATCAAGAGACATAATCAAATTCTCAAAATATGGTATTTGTCCTCCTGTCTCCTCAAAAAAAAAAAAGACAAAATAGCTATCTGTCTAAAAACATACCTAGGAAAAAAACCAAGAAAGACCACTGTCATAATAGTCAATGCGGTTCAACTTTTCCCTTTAAAAAATAATTTTAGGTAATAAAACAATGATTCTTCAATAGAAAAACTTTAGAGCAGGATGATAACAAAGTAACAGGAAGGGGTGCTGAGGCTATGACCACTTTCTTTCTGTCCAATAGCATCAAAAAATGAAATACCTAGATATCAATCTAATGAAGGAACTAAAAGATCTCCACATTGAAAATTGCAGTCCTGTGTAAAGTACTCTGTAAACATACTCTAATACCCTCTGTGAAGAATATATCATAAGGGCTGGGGATTTAGCTCAGTGACTTAAGCGCCTGCCTGGCAAGCATGAGGTCATGAGTTCAATCCCTGGTACAAAAAAAAAAAAAAAAAAAAAAAAGAATATATCATAAAAGGGAAAGATATCTCTTGCTGTTGAATAGGAAGAACCAGTATTTTTAAAATAGCCATACTTCCAAAGCTGTTATACAGATTTAATGCAATCTAGATCAAAATTCCAAAAGCATATCTCACAGAATTAGAGAAAACAATCTTAAAATTTGCTTGGAACCAGAAAAGACCTAAAATAGAAAGGCCATTGGCAAGGCAGAAAAGCAACAAAGGCAAGTCAGGAAGCATCAAAATCTCTGACTTGAAATTATACTACCAAGCTATTGTGATTAAAAAAAAAATCATGGTACTGGCAAAAAAAAAACAGACCTAAGGATCAATGGAACAGATCAGAAGATACAAAAACAACTCCAGACATATTTAGCCATTTGATCTTTGACAAAGGAGCTAAATACCTTTACTGGAAGAAAGATAGCCTCTTTTATACACGGCATTGGAAAAACTCACTTTCCACATGCTATTGATTAAAACTAGACCCATGTCTTTGATCATGCACTAAACTATTTTCAAGAAATCATTTTTTTCATGATCATGTGATTAACAAGCCTGCCTTCTATATCTGAGATTCTGACCTCACATTGGTTTATTTTACAGTGGATACTTTCAATGGATTTTTTCCCAAATATCTACTGGAGTCTTTTTTATAGATTTTATTTCTCTCTTATGTTGGGCCTTCAGGATTTTTATCATTTTCCTAAGTTTCTCTATTTTTTATCTTTATATGCTCTAGATTCACTACGCATGTTTTTCATTGTGGTCACCATCGCTGTAGTTATCTAAAAAAATCATTGCTGATTTGATTTTTTTCTAGAGTCTCATTTATTTTCTTTGTTATTACCACTTCAGAGAGACCAGGTGGGTTTCAGACTGTCCTGCCACATTGCCCCCTGGGTTTTCCTCTGGTGAACTTGCTCTCTGGGTTGCATCTTGTTTAACTGTCATAGCATTTTCTGTTTTGTTTTTAGTTTAATTCCTGGGCTGATGCTCATAAATTCCCTATGGTGAGTAGCTTTATTGCTAGTATTTGGAACTCTTAGAAAATGACCACATCTCAAAGGTGACTTCTAGTTGTAGTTGGCTTTTGGGTTTTAAGTCTGTTGTAAGATTCCACCACTTCAATTTATTGGACATGAGAAATTGCTGCCTACTTGACCCAGCCCCTTGTTCTTTGGCCTTGGTCCATAGTATTTTCTATAACACTTAGGCAATCTAAGTCTTGGAATATTAGGAAGAACTGTTGGTTAGAAAAATTATGTCATTTTGGCTAACATGATACAATCAGCAATAACAATAGCATCAAACACAGCCTCAAAAATGACAGAGGTAACCATTAATTTGCCACCTTTAACTGCATGATACAGATTTGTGCTTACATGACAAAACCTAAAAGGAACCAGAAAATTATATGTAGTAAATAAATCCTCGATGTGGAAATTTTGAGAGGGTAAAACTTAAAAGAGACTAGGGAGAAAACAGAGAAATAGAGGAAGAGAAAGAGATTAGAAGACGGGCTGGAGGACACAAAGGAGGACCATACAAAACTTTGGGAAACTGGTGCAGAAGACAGAAGAGAAAGAGAGAGAAAAAGAAACAAAACAAATAACAGAACAGAATAACAACAAAAGAACTAGAAAGCACATTCACACTCACATAAAAACAAGATCAAACAGTGGAGGAAAATAAAATAGGAAAGAAAGAGAAAGAAAAACTCCCACTTCAAGGTGTATCTCCTGTCACTTTTTGACATGTGGAGACAAAGCCCAGATCTGTACTGATTTATCCCAGCAAGCCAGTAGTAGCTTTATGAAATAATAGTGGATAATCTCAGTGAGCTTGCAACTTTTTTCCCCTGAAGTTAAAGGTGGATGTGAGGCTGGAACCAGATCTGTTTGACCTGCAGTAGGCAGTGCATCTTCTGTGGACTTGAACTCATCTAAGAGCTACTAGATAAAACAGCAGTTGTTCAAGCTCAACTGGCCCCTCTCCAAGAAGCTCCCAGCCAATCATCCTCTCCTGAGGGACAGCTAAATCCATGTCACTCACTACTCAATGCAGTCCATGTTGCTTACTGCTTCATTGCAATGTTGCATCTCTCTGTGGAGGTCTCTGGGGTTTCCAACAGTCACCATGTGCTATGGTTGATACACTGTGTTAACTTGAGAAGTTTAGAAGTTTAACTAAGAGGCTCAGAAGGAAGCCAGGATCTTTACTTTGTAAATATCCTCATCTTGTGCAAGAGGAAGGCACAGAGATTTTGTTCATGCTATATCTTCCCTGGGGAGCAGGGGGTGACCTGCATACAATATAAGGGAAGAAAAGTGGCATGTACTTCCCATCTTTTACCCCTGCACTTTTGCTGGTTGCTACCTTGAAGTATTGCCCCTGTGCCATGCCACCCTGCCTTGGAGCCAGCTGATTATGGACTGAAACCTCCACAAACAATGAGCTAAATAAAGCTTTCTTTTCTTAATTTGGGGAAATGGGAAAAATTTTCCAGAAATGGGAAAAATAAACCGAGACACCATGTATCTACAGGTTTGAACCACTCCTCTCACATAATGAGTCCCAACTCAGGGGGAAGGCACCACCCAATACCTCTTCTTTCTTCCTTAAAGTTTCTCTCTTTGTTCTCTTCAAAGACAGAAACTTTCCTCCTTCTCTTCCTTGCATTGGTATATTTCAATGTCTAGATACAAAATCTTGGAGAGGCTCTTTGCTGTTTACAGCTCTGCCACCTTCCCATGCACTAAACTAAAATCAAAATGAATCAAACATCCAAATATTAAAACAAAAACATTAAATCTCCTGGAAGATTTGGAACTAGAAGAGACCTAAAATAGCAAAGTCCATTCTGGGCAACAAAGGCAAGGTAGGAAGCATCACAATTCTTGACTTGACATTATACTACAAAGCTACTGTTATAAAAACAGCATGGTACTGGCAAAATAAAACAGATCCAGGGATCAATGGAAAGATTAGAAGATGCAGAAACAACTCCAGACATACTTAGCCACCTGATCTTTGACACAGAAGCCAAACACACCTTCACTAGGAGAAAGATAGCCTCTTTAATACATGGTGTTGAAAAAACTGGCTTTTCATATGCCATAGATTAAAACTAGAACCTTATCTTTCACCATGCACTAAAACTAAAATCAAAATGAATCAAAGATCTAAATATTAAAATATAAATATTAAATCTGCTGGAAGAATGGGTAGAATTCTTGAAGACATTGGTGTAGACAAAGGCTTTACAAACAAAACCTCAATTGCACAAGAACTATCACAAAGAACAACTGGGATCTCATTAAAAAAAAACTTTCACACATCAAGAGAAACCACTAACAAAGTGAAGAGGTGATGCAAAGTGTGGAGTAAAGTAATATTTTTAAAGGGACAAGAATAGTGGTATAAGTGTGTTTGAAATGAGGGGAGCATCTCAAACGAGAATAATGGGAAAGTGTCCTTTACTGTAATTTTTTTTACTTAAAGATTTTTTAAAAAGATGTCACTGAAGAAAATATATCCCAAAGAAAACTTACTGTGATAGTAATCTCTCATAATATGAATTTGGGGAATACTTTAAAATTTTTCTTAGTGAGCTTTGCTTCAATAGGAGTTTTTATACCATTCATGGATTTCTTGTAGGAAAGTTTTGAGGTACCATAGTTTGGTCCATGAGACTATAAAGACATGGATTAAGTTGGACAGTTGAGATGTTGCCATTATATGCAAAGCAATTTCAGAGTCTCTTTCCACAAACAGCCCAGGAATCCTCTCCATTTTGACTCAGATGTGTCTTTTATCCTACTGGAGCTAATAGCTTGGATCCATTGAAGGCTGGCATCCAGATGAGGTAACCTAAATATTTCAGCTTCCGTTTGTTAGCTGGAAGTCAATTCTAACTCTCAGCTTTATTAGCATGAAAGTGCATAGGATGTGTTTTTATTAGGCTTTGCCACTCTAGATCCCACACTCCTTTTCCAGTACTAACATCAGAGGGATACACAGCTTTTCTCTATTAACCACTATCCATTCCTCATTCATTACTCTTCCTATTGCTCATAAGATCATCTATATTTTATAATTTTTAATAATTTGTTGTCAGATATTCCTTTATATCTAGAATAGAGAGCATTATTTGAGATAGTACTGACTGAATGAGTCCTTAGTATTTTGAAGCTCAAAAACTGGGAAGGTAGTTGATTATCTTTATTCTTTGAAATTAATGGAAGATATCTAGTTAGATATTGCCTATGTTAGCCTCCTTTCTGAGAGGTAAACTGTTTATTTCAAAAAACATGGATGGTTTTGTTGGTGAACTTTCTTTGCCTTCCCAGGATTGATGACTTGTTTATTCCACAAATATTTATATAATACAATGTGCAATTACTAATCATAAGTGTTTTACAAAAATTAACTCATTTAATATTGGGCATCAAGAGCAAAACAAGAGGCATCACAAATCCAGACTTGAAATTATATTACAAATCTATAATAATAAAATCAGCATTACAGGCACAAAAATAGGCATATGGATCAATGGAATAGAACAGAGGATGCAGAAATGACTCCAGGTATATTCACTTTGAGGAAAAGAACAAAACGTATCTGAAGGAACAGTAGCCTCTTCAACAAAGGTGCTTGGAAAAATAGGCTAACTGCATGCATAAAGACTGAATCTAGACGAATATCTCTCACCATTACTAAACTAAAATCAAAGCAGATCAAAGACCAAAATGTTAAAACAAGAAAACATTTAAGCTGCTAGAAGATAAAATATGTAACATTCTTGAAAACACAAGTAAAGACATGACTTTCTAAACAAAACTCTACTGCATAAGAAATTACATCAAGAATCAAAAGTAGAATAAATTAAATTAAAAAGCACAGCAAAGGAAACAACAAACGAAGTAAAGAGATACTCTACAACATGAAGAAAATACTTTGCCAGCTATTCTTCAGACAACTCATGTCTAGAATCTATATATAAAAGTCAAAAAATTAGAACTCCAAAACAACAGGCCCAATTAAGTTTTATGCATATGTACCCACTTGCCACAAGGTGTGTAAACATTATGCACAGCACACATGTGCTAATAAACTAAAATTTGTAAAATACACACACAAAAATTGTATTACCCAAGTAGGCATTAAAATGTAGTACTTAGAGAAATACCAAGAATTCAACTATGTGAATAAAAAGAAAAAAATGGATCAAAAATCTATCAGAATATTTATGTATTTTAAAGGCAAACAATATAAAAATCTAAAAATAAAAAAGTGGCTAAATCACAGTACATTCATATAGTAGAATAATATAAAATTATTAACATTATATATCAAAAGACTTTTACTAAAATTATTCAATCATATAATGGTACAAATTAGTGGATTTCACTGTAATATTTCCATACACACATATACCATGCCTGAATCATATCTACCCTCCCTCTATCTTCTTCATAGAGTTTTTAATACTATAGGTAAATGTTTGTGGGGGGGGAGTAAAAAATAATATACACACATGAATAAAAACCTGAAAAAGTAAAAACATGTTGATAACAAAGTTTCAGGATAGTGAGATTACAAGTAGTTTTCATCATCATTATGTGCCTTTTTTCCCCTCTTGATTATTTCTTTTTACATTCTTTGTGGGAAGTTGGTACATGCTAAGGTCCATATTGTCTTCAAGAAGTTTGATATGCTTTCAAAAGAAATGGTTTTATTTAGAATATGGGTGGTACTCTTCTGGAGCCATTTCTAAATAATAATTAAACAAATATTAAATTAATGAATTATATATACAATGACTTTCTTACCTAATATGCTGTTCTAGGATCTGATTTTTCTCATATGTATAAATTCAAACATAAAAGGAACAGGAAAAGAGAAACTGTCAGAAGGGCTAGAACCTAAGAAAATGGACAGATATTTTTTCTGTAGCAGACAGGATCACTAAATAAAGATAATAAGTTCTCTTTTCCTCTTTCCTTGTAGTATGGTTCAGAGTCTCTTGGATGGCCTTACAGAAGGGAAGAGTCTGCCAGTCCCTCTGTGTGTGGGAAGAGAGAAGGCTCTGTGAGCTGATCTGCCTGGCTGTGGTTGCTCCAGGACAAGGTCTAGAGGGCGCCCTAGCACCTTCAGATTGCAGTATCTGTAGCTGTTGTACTCAGTGGAGCTTGACTCAAAAGACAGAAATTATGGAGGATATATTTTATTTCTTTGATAGTTTTATTTAAAAAAGACAAATTTTTTTCAGTTTTGTATTACATTTTTATTTTGTTTCTTTGATGCATATACTCCAGGAATTTTTGTTGGTGGTGATGTTTGCTGCTGCTGCTGTTGTTGCTGTTGCTTGTAGCACAAAGATGTGTACTTCTCCTGGGGCTTTCTTCTGGGTCTGATGGGGAAAAAATGAGGGTAACACAGAGCAGTACACTGGTTCTCAGAAGAAATGACAATTGCAAGCCCAACAAAAGAATGAGCAAGGACAATTGCTTCATACAATTTCACTGGGAAGGTGGCCAGAGCAATGGCAATGTCATCAACATGATGTTTTTAGTTTCATATTTGAAGTCGCCTTTATGAAGTGTAACTGATATAGAAAATAATTTATCAGTTTTTAGAGTAACTTTGATGACAGCTTTATAGTATGATATACCACCACCACAATCATATCATGAGTTATTTCTATCATTTTTGAAGACCTCTCATGCCATTTTGCAGTCAGTCACCTTCTCTGTATCTTACACTTCACATGGATACAATGATGATATAACCCTCACTGTTACCCATGGCTCACAGTAAAGGTAATCTGGAAATAATACAGCATTTGAAACTAGAACTGTTCCAAAACCCTGGGCCATCAGAATGTCATAAATATGGAGACTATGTAAGTTCAAATTTGGGGAAGTATAAGGGAAAAAATAGGTGAAAGTGAAAACTGAAAAACATAGAGAAAATGGGAACAAAAGATATGAATTAAAAGATATTGGAAGAAGATAGGAAAGGAAAAAGGGTATTCTAGAACATGAATATCACTGTTAATTTTTGTTGTTTTACATTTTCTAAAATAACACAAGTATGGAAGTTGGTAAAGGGAAAACCATCACAAATGGAGTTGGGGGAAAACTGGAATAACTGGTACAAAAAGGTAGGTAACTAAGCCAGGCATGGTGGCACATATCTGTAATCCCAGCACTTGGGAGGCTGAGGAAGGAGGATCGTTGCAAATTCAAGACTAACCTGAACTATAAAGTGAACTCAAGGCCAGCCTGAACTGCATAGTGAGACCTTGGCTCAAAAAGACAAAACAGAGGAGGAGGAGGAAAAGGAGGAGGAGGAAAAGAAAGAAGGAAGGAAGAAAAGAAAGGAAGGAAGGAAGGAAGGAAGAAAGAAAGAAAGAAAGAAAGAAAGAAAGAAAGAAAGAAAGAAAGAAAGAGGAGGAGGATAAGGGGGACTTAAGTGGGAAATTTATAATTTTTTTAGTTTTTCTCATTAAAGCCCTGAGCACTAGCTAGCTGAAACCCCAAGCAAATCTAATAGAAATATTCAGCATTTATTTTGGAGCCTCTATCCTAGGAGTTCTATCTATCTATTTATCTATCTAGCTAGCTAGCTAGCTCTCAATCTCTCTCTCCCTCCCTTCCTTCCTCTCTCTGCATATGTGTGTGTGGGTAACTTTCATATATCAGAATTTTAATCATCACACTTAGGGATGAATCTTCCCAAGCTGTTTTTACTACAGACTCAGTCAACAAACAGAGGTAGATATGGATTATTGAGAAAGTCTGCAGCATGAACTGTCCCAGACCCTAAGATCTCATATCCTCCAGAGGCAAATGATGAAGCAACACACATTCTTGTTCAGCACTGTCATGACAGAAACTATGCTTTCTATCTTACATATGGGAAATTTCAGCCTGCTCTACTTGACTCTGCCTTTGTCTGACCATCATCATAAGTATATCTTTGCCTGATTGCAACAAAAATTAATTTTATAAATTGATCCATATTTGTTCCCCTCCTGTAAAGGGATTTCAGAATAAGCTTGTCCCAGGGTACACTGAGGGACTCTTCACCTCTCCTTATGCCACCCTACCTATATGTGACAACCCCCTTCTCTTACATGGAATTTCTAGGTTGCACAAGAATTCCTGATAAAGTTTTCCACCATTGCCACCACTTTTTTCTCCCTGGTCTAAATTTATTTCTGTTCATTGGTTTGGCTTATATACTGGTTATGCTCCTATTCTAGAAAATCAGAAAACTAATGAATGCCAAGGTGTTTGTGGAGTTTTATATTTTCATACAATGTAACAAGTGTGTATTCTAACAAGGAGTCTTTAGATACCTGAGATTTTCTTTAAAGAGTGGATCTCAACCAAATGATTTTTCTCCCAGAAGACAATGAACAATAGCTGGAAATATTTTCAGTTGTTCACAACTTAAGGATAAGGGGATACTACTGGTATCTAATGTATAGGGGCAAGAATGCTTGTTATGGCTTGTTTCTAGATCTCCCCTCAAAGTCTCATGGGCTCATAGGTGGAATTTTTCAGATGTGGCTAGATCTAGGGTATGTAAAGATGTATTAAGAGTGTGTGATAAGTAAATTACTCTACTAATTGATTTAGAATAGTTCTGGGTATGTATAATGGAAGGAGCCACCCCAAGGGTGGGTGGCACCAACCAATAGGCCTGTAGCCTGAGTGGAATAAAAGGGAGATTCACTGCAGCTACTTCATTACTTCCTCTCTGCCCTGCTATGGACTCTTTGTCTTGTCATGCCTCTCTGCCATACACCCCTGCCTTGGAGACAGCCATCTATGGACTGAAACCTTTATGAACTGTGAGCTAAAGTAAACCTTTTCTCCTTTAACCTCAGTAATTAGGTATTTTGCCTTAGCAACAAGAAAAAGTAACTAAGACAATGCTGCTAAACCCTTACAGGCCACAGAATAGTCCTCCACAACAAAAGTTAAAGTGTCCATAGTGCCAAGGCCGAGAAACTCTGCCTTAAAGAAAATTTATCATGTGTGGCAAACATACACTAATTTTTAAAAAAAGAAATTACAACTAGACAACTCTCTCATAGAGTTGGAATGCCAGAACAGATCATAACTTCAAAAGAATAAAAATTAGTAATTCTTTTTCCTTCCTGTGTTAAAAAAATGATTGAAATGATCAAAATATACTACATACATGTACCAATTCCTCAAAACAAATGTAACTATGATGAATTCCAAACATACACTAATTAAATAAAAATTATTCAGACAGTAGAGATAAAAGATTCTGTACCAGGTAGGCAAAAGGAAATATTTTGAGGCAGTTCAAATTTGTGGCATTCTTCAGAAATTACTTATCTAGGCCTACTGCAACTCAAAGCAACAATGGCACAGTCTAGAATCTGCCATTGTTACTTTTGGTCTTTGAATTACCTAAGAGGGCCTGGAGCCCCATCCTCTCCCACAACAGTCTTCCCAGACATTAACAACAGTATGGCACAGCTGCTTCTAAGCTGCTGTTTCTATGAAATATGGTGACACAAGTCTCTCACAGCCCCTTATGTTAGGATACAGGGCAAGCACTTGCCTCTAACACCAGCCTATTATCAGGCTATTTCTTAGTTGATATTTTTCTAAGTGTATGATTCAATTCACACTAAAGACATCTGTGTCATGAGATATTATAATGTGCTTACATTATATAAACAGAAAAGGCATAATATTATAATATCCGTTAAGGATCTGGTCATAAAACTGAAAAATGGTGTATTCTGTGAAACTGAGAATCTCAAGTCATTTCTTGACCCTAAACTTATGATGCACATTTATACTTCAAAACTGTGGTGAAAACCTTACAGCACTATTTGATGTTTACATGAAAATGGACTTCAAAGACTACACTGTGTGCCTGCTTATTCTGTGCACACAGATTTCCAGCTGAATGTGATTATACCTCTGATTACCTATGGCTATTGTCACAGCAGTTCCATCTAAAGCTTTTTTAGAATTTAATAATTGTCTTTTGTTGACCAGGATAATAGTGTAGAGGATCTATGGCACATGTGAAGCAGCGAGGCATAATACCTGCAAGTAAGTGGCCAGGATAACTGAACAACAGACTAAATCCATTGGACTTTTACAATGAAATAAACTATGACTAGAAGAATGAAATATCATCAATGGTTGGATGTGTATTGTTACTTTGAAGATTTTCTCAGCAACTGCCACCATCAGATCAGAGTAGACACTAAGTCCTACTACTTTAAATAATTATTGGATTATTTTTTCTCATTATTTATCATTCAGACTGCTCTGAACACCACCCTACTTAATGTTATAATTAGTTCTCTGCTAAACCTTTTGGAAAAATAAATGACTCTGCTTTTTTAGTGATAGAGCTATGGAAATGGGTTACAGAAGGCAGAGAAAACAATTTGGTCTCCATTTCATGTGTCTGAAAATGAAGTCCTGTTTGAACACCGATCATGGATTTAATAAATCACATCTCTCAAATGTATTTGGAAATCATGAAATTAATAATACATATAGTCATAAAGTATTATCACCAAACAGGTTTGCAATTATTTTAGATTTTGAGATTTTAGATTTCAACTAATAAGTATCACAAATGGTGATAAATAAACCTACCCTTCCTTTTGGTCACAAAGATAAATTTACTCTCGAGATAACTATTTTTTCAAGAAGAAATAAAGTAAGCAAGAAAGAAGTAAGAAAATGAAGTCACTAGTTACCAATGCTATTGGACAAAGTATTAACATGGAAAGGCTATAAAAGTAATATATTTTACCAGCTCATTTCACAGGGGAGAAGCCAAAATGTCAGACAAATTAAGGAATTTTCTTGAGTTCATATAGCTAGTTAGGAGCAGATATTTGCATCTGAATACTTAAGAAAAATGAATTAAACTTCTGGTGGTTGATATTTCAGAATTTTGAGCAATTCAATGAGACATATCACAATGGCATAAAAAATAAACTCAAATTCATCAATTACTGGGTACTCAAAGTAAGTGTTTTTATCACTTCAAGGTCTTCTTTTCTGATCTTAAAGTTCTATTCATCCAGCCAACCCTCATTCTGATTCTGTCATTTTTCTGTTTTAAAAAATCTCAATGGCTTTGCATAGCCCTAAGATAATGAATTAATTTCTTAACTTGACTTTCAAAGGTTCGATCTGGCCCTGACCCACCCCTGCTCACTTACCAGTTACTCTTCCTCATGAAATCCTTGACTGAATCCAGAACACACCACATAGATTTTTGATGTAAACATTTTTCTCAATCATTATTACCTATAGGGCCAGGGATATAGCTCAATGGCACACCGCCTACTTGGCAAGTGAGAGGTCCTGAGTTTGATTTCTGGTACCAAAAGCAAAAAAAAAGAATTATCACCTACATACAAGGCTTGCTCCTCATCTCTCTGCCTCTCAGCAATGAGCAGGGCATAATGAATGTGAATTCATGTATTCTGAATATTAAAATGATGGTCTGACTTTCATGTGTAAACATTGTATTTTCTCACTAGGGTAAAAAACTTAAAAAATAAGACCCAAAAGTTAAAATAGATATAGTAAAAGGGAAAGAAACTGCTCAAAGGGAAATTATATTGTTTGATTAATCTTGTATGTCTGTATCTGGTAGCCTGAGCAATTACTTTGAGGATAACAATATGTAACACAACAGTCATTGTTAAATTCCTATCATCCTGCTTTGAAATCCTATATCACCATTTTTGTTGTTGTTGTTTTGTTTTTGCTTTTAGTGTTTTTTAATTGTTTGTTTGCTCCTTGATTTTTCTGGATTTTTTTTTCCTCTTTAAAATAAAAAAAGAGCCAGGCATTTAGCTCAACAGCTCAACAGCTCAAGTGCTTGCCTAGCAAGCACTAGGTTGTGAGTCCAATCCCCAGTACCCAAAAAATAAAATAAAATAAAATAAAATAAAATAAAGTAATAAAATAAAATAATTATGGCCTGGACTGATTAATATGTAGAATAGTCATCAAGAAAAAATGTTAATATTTATTTGCTATCAGAAAAAAAGATATTTTTATTGTGTATAAAGCATACCAATATATATTACTTTCTATATCCCTATTATGTAAAAAATATTAAGATGCAAAAGTTCTATAGACAAAAAGTAATTTCCTTTATATCACAATTAAATTAGCTCAGTTCTCATGTCCTCATTTGTACCTCAAAACAGAAAAAAAGACGCTGACCAATTTAAAATAACTCATGGTGCCACAGGCCTGTAATCCCAGCATTCTGGGAGGCTGAGGGAGGAGGATTACAAATTCAACTCCAGTCTGAGCAATTTAGTGACTTACTTAGACCTTGCCTCAAAATAAAAAATAATTTTAAAAGGCTGAGGATGCAGCTCAGTGTGAAAGCCATGGGTTCAGTGTCCTATTTTTAAAAAAGTAACTTAGGGACTTCCAGTTTAAACTCAGCCTCTTAGCTGGTCTCCCTTCCCCTTCATCCCTGCTCCCACCCCTTCTTTCTCTTCTGTTATCATCTGGGTTGTGAGCAGCTTCCGTGTGGCATCACCACAGAAAGATTCACAAAACGAGTGTCTGCTTCTGCTTTGGTGTGAATGTGTGTGCACTCTCCAAATTCATATGTTGGCATTCAAACCCCCATATAAGCAGGAGATATATATAGATATAGATAGATATAGATATAGATATAGATATAGATATAGATATAGATATAGATATAGATATAGATATAGATATCTATCTATATAGGCTTCAGCAAGTGTCATGAGTGAAGAACCCTTATTATCATCTTTAGGTGCTCCTTTCTTACTAGGAGCTGGACAGATAAATTAACTCCAGGAGGCCCACCCAGCAAACCACACAAACAGGCAAACCCACCAAGAAATCATCTGACTCTGCTTAAGTTTGGTACTAATACCATATTAGAATTTGACACTTAGAGAAATCCTGTAGACTTTTGGAGAAATATCAAAATTTTCTCAATGGTCAGTGATTTATTTTCATGATAGTTCCTCTAAAAATGAAGGCCAACACTTTATCTACTAATATTTGAGTTCCTAAAATAAAATACTTCCTACCTTATGAAAATCTCTTCCTTCAAAAGGAAAAAGAAAAACAAATAAAATTAAAAATAAATAAAAGCAAATTTTTAAAAAGCAAGATGGAATCATTAATTTGTAAGATGAAAATCTTTTCTAAAATTTACTGAGATCATTGTGGAGTCAAAAGACATCTGATGAATCAGCCTTTTCATATTGGATGCTACCTTTCACTCTATAGAATCTATTTCTCTATCTGCAAAATGGAGACCTCTGCCTCCTCCATAGACTCATGAGAATTAAATAAATGTCTGTGAAAATACCTTACACAGCCCCCAACATAAGTATTCACTAACTGTCTGGTTGTGTTTTCTCTTAGTTACTAGAAGAGGTCTTTAATTAATAAAACAATATACAGTTGAAATTAGTATTCACATCACATACAGCTTTGTCCTTAGCATGTGTTCTCATTTGCTATTCCATGTATTGGTTCCTCACAGTGCTAATTAGGTCACATCAAATGCACCATGGCACTTGTACAGGTTTACATTTTCACACACCAAAACTGGAAATAAATTAATAACCAGCAATTTTGACAATCATGGTCAATTAATTTGTCAACATAACATTGGACATATATATTTTACATTTAAAATTAAAACTACTAAAATGTCCATTATCACCCAACTAGAAAGTTCTGAGAAAATGACTTTTCTTATGAAAAGGGACCTACAGAAAAATGCATATGTGCCATTGTGAAATCATCAAAACTTGTATTTTAACTCCCCCAAGAAAATTCTATACAATCTCAAGAAATTGTTTATTATGCACTTTAGTTGAAATTATTTATAATGCATTTTCCAGTTAATAAAAATAAAGTATAAGAAAAAGCCTAAAGGACAAGTATTAAAATAAAAGCATTTGAGCAAACATGGCACTGAGATATTTATCTTAATTATACAATTCAATAGGAAAAGTGATTTTAAAATTCAATAGAAAAAATGAACAAAGAACATACAGAGAAAATTACTATATGTGAGTATAAAATTTGTTTTAAAACAGTGTAATAGTAAATAGTGTGAGCTGCGCATGTGCCAGGGAGAGAAAAGTCAGTGTCTCCCGGGAACCCACCATGCTGGGACTTGGGGAACCAATCAAGCAAGAAACCAGCCAGCCATCATGGTAAGCAGTGTGAGCCATGCTCACCAGGGAGAGAAAAGTCAGTGTCTCCTATGAGCCTACCTGTGCAAGGGCTGAGAATCAAACATTGCAAAGACAGTCTGAGTTGATAGCAACTAAGGTACATAAAGAAACTAAATGCTTGTATTATTTGGTTGATGATGCAGACCTGGTGACAGCAGTCTGAGCATCTCTTGGGAGGATGACAGTATGTAATATAGCAAATATGGGGGATTTCCTTCTATCTTTTCTTCAAAAGCAAATATTATTTTTACTGTTTTGCTTTGTTCTGATTAACTGTTTTGCTTTATTTAATATTCTATTTTGATTGGTTTTATTGTGTTTTGTTTTTGTTTGATTTTGCTATACCTGATGGAATGGACAACTATTGTGAAGATAACAAGATATTCTATGGTAGCTATTGTTGTTTTGCTGTTATCCTGCTCTGAAATTCTGTACCAATTTCACTGCATTGCCTTGATTGGCTTTGTTCTGCCTTGTTTTGTTGTATTTTACTGTTTTTAAAATAAAAAATAAAACATTATAACAAAAAAGCATTATAACCAATTTAGTCACCAAAGATTATAGATCAAACCTAGAAGTTATAATTCTAACCCAATATAGTAAGAATAATTTTATTTAAATGTTTTTAGAATATGATGAAACTATCTCACACTGCTGCTGCAAATAGAAATTAGTATAGCTTTTTCAGAAACTGATTCAGAAATAATCATAATCACTTCAATTGTATATATAATCTTTGGTGTGGTGATTCCACATTTGAGAATGTATCCTAACAAAATAATACCAAAAATGGAAAAATCCTCTACATTTAAATGAGACCCCAATTATTTTTCAAAATAACAACAACAAAAAAGAATCTAAATATTAAAGAGTGGGAAAATACTGGGAGCGCTGCAGTCACTGTCCGGGCCGGTGGTGGAGGTAGGGTGCCGGAAGTGCGCAGGCATGGCTCAGTGGCTCGAGCTGGTATGGAGCACAGCAAGATGCCTAGGAGCTGAGCTGGGGTAGAGTGCAAAGGGTGGTGGTGAGAGCGTGCCAACACACACAGGCATGGCTCAGTGGCTCAAGCTAATGTGCTTATTGTATATAGCATATTATTGGATTTTGTTTCTTGATCTGCTATGCCAGTCTGTTTCTACTGATTTGTGAATTGAGGTCACTTACATTGATGGTAATAACTGATATGTATTGGCTTGTCTTTGTCATGTTATCTTCCTGATTTTGGTTCCTTACTTTTAATTGCTTATTCTGCTTATCCTGCTTGATGGTTTCTTTCTGTTCTTGGACTTGTGATCATTTTTATCTCTTTCTAGAATATTTTTCAGTATTCTTTGTAGGGTTGGTTTGATGGTCTTGAATTTCTTCAGTTGTTATTTATTGTGGAAGTATCTTATTTCTACATTGAGTTTGAAAGATAGTTTTGCAGGGTACATCAATCAGGGTTGGAAATTGTTTCCTTTCAGTGCTTGAAATACTTCACTCTAAACTGTTCTTGACTTTATGGTCTGTGTTCAGAAGTGACCCATGATTTTGATGGGCTTTCCTTTATAGGTGATCTGTTTCTTTTCTCTAACAGCTTTTAATATTTTGTTCCTTTGCTGAATTTCTGGGATCTTTATTATATTTTGAGGTGCAGATTTATTTTTGGTTATGGATAATTGGAATATTATATGCCTGTTTTATCTGTATGTCAGATTTTTTTCCTATGCTTGGGAAATTTTCTGTATTACTTTGGCAAATAGTCTTTATGTTGTTTGTGTTGACTCCTGCTTTTTTCATTCACACCTGTCAATCTGATACTGTTTTTCATTGCATTATCTCATAGCTGTTGAATTGTTATTTCCTGGTTACTTGTTATTTTTAAGAGGTCTATCTTTTCATGTTCACTAGCTGCAATTCTGTCTTCAAGGTCTGAAAGTCTGTCTTCAGTTTTGTTCAAACAGTTTTGTCAGCTGTCAATGGGATTTTAAATTTCCTGGGTATCACTTGAAATCTGTTTAATGCATTCTAATGCTTTCCTATATTGTTCTTGCAAGGTTCCCCTCATTTTTCTACACTCCTCTATTTTTTTTAATCTGTGTCTTTAGATATCCTCAGCAGTTCTTTCATTATTGTTGTCATTTCTTTTTTTACCTGAGAGATTATTTCTGATCTGATTTCCTCTACAACCTTATTGAGTTGTTTCTTTAGTTGCTATCATTTCAGAAATTTCAGGTGTATGACTTCCAATTTATTTTATGTCTATTTTCCTGTACTTGTTCTGGGTAGGCTGGAGGTCTGAGATTGAATTTTGCTTCTTTGTCTGGACATATTTCAGAAAAAAATTTGTTTTCTGTAATGATCCTTGTGAATTTTGGTGGTAGGAAGCAATGTCACTAGTGTGAAGACATCTCTAAGAAAGTCTGTTTTTCAGGGATAGCTTACATGTGTAGGAGATTCTTGATTTGTATCTGTTACAACATTCTATCTTCCTAATTAATTGAGAGTGAAATGTTTGTTTCTGTTTAGCTCAGTCTCCAGTGTTGTGGTATAGGACTGTGGTGAGGTTATTACCCCCTAACTCCCCAATATTGTTACACAAGGGAGAACACCTGATTACAACAGATATGACATACTCTACAGTAGTACAATTAATGATAATGATAGCATCAAGCACAGTTTAGAAATTGACAAAATGGTAAATATTAATTTTATACTTTAGACCATACAAGCAAAATTTATGTTATATAACAGAACCAATCATAAATTAGGGTTTTGTGTGCAGAATGTTTTCCCTAGTTGGAGTGGATTTACCCTGGGTTCCTCCAGATGAGCTCATTGCTGAGTTCCAGGTGCTTCCTGCACTGACTGCTTGACCTGCAGGGGAATAGTCCATACACCTGAGTTCCTACAGATTGAGGTTCCTGACATGGTGGAGAGGTGATGGGTGGAGTTTCTCCCCTCCTGTATGGCTCACTGAGGTTTTGGGGTGGCAGAGAGTAGGTGGATGAAGTTTTTCTCCACCCATGTGGCTCACCAAGCTGAATTTTGCATTTCTTATCAACCTTTGTGTGTCATCCTGTTTCTAAATTACTTCTTATTTATTTATTTATTTATTTATTTATTTATGGCTCAGGATTAACCCAGGTGCTTGTGTAGGTTACATCTTTAGACCTGTTCTTTTTTAAAATTTTTATTCTGAGACTGGGTTGTTCTAAATTGTTCTGGCTAGTCTTAAACTTGAGATCCCCCTGCATCAGCTTCCCTGGTGGTTTGAATTACAGGCATGTACCACTATGCCTGGCTTACTTCCCACTTTTTACACATTACTGATGCTAGTAATGCAATAGATGGCCATATTACCAGAGGGTGAACAAATACACTCCCCCATGTGTTGAACCAGAGGACCACCACAGACACCCTGGTTAAGCCCACTGGTAGGACCCCTGGCTACCCTTCCGATCTCTTAGACCAAGCACTGCTGTGAATGTCTGGCTCCCACTCTCCCTCCCAGAACCTTAAACTGCAGTGGACTGGCAGTGGTGGTTTGATGGGAGACTTGGTGGCCTCTCACCCATAAAAAGGACTCCAGGAGACTTGGTAGGCTCTCACCCATACAGAGGACCCTAGCAGGTTCCAGTTACTATGTACCCAACAATCAGGTGGACATCAACCACACAGGAGGACCCTAGGAGATACACTGCCAACAGTTGTGACTATTGGGATTAAATAAGCATATATTGCCCCAGAAGGTGAAAATGACAAAATGAAAAATCAAAATGCAATCTCAAACATCTAGTCCATCAGATGTAAGAACAGGCAACAGTGAAATAGAGGACTTTAAAAGTCATTGACCAGAAATCTCTGAAAAGATAGCAAATTAAGTAAAGAAACAAATCCATGAAGCTATAGAGGAAATCAAATTAGAAGTAATGTCTTACATAAGGACAGAAATAACAACCTTAGAAAAGGATTCCCTCAACATAGCTAGGGAAAAAAATGGATTAAAAAATACAGGAGGATGGGAAATTGATTGAAACTTTAAATGAACAATGTAGAAAACAAGCATAATCCATAAAACAAATTCAAAGAGCTATCCAAGAAACAAAAATTTCTAATGAAAGCTAGCAAAAACATTTAAATGAAGCTGAGGATAGAATTTCAGACCTTGAGGACAGGATCACAGATAGCAACCATGAAAGGATAGAACTTATAAAAACAACAAAGCAGCATGAAATGACAATCCAGCAGTTACAAGATGATGTCAAGAGAAACAATGTAAGATTACTAGGCATCAGTGAAGATGCAGGAGACAATGCAAAGGACATAACTAAGCTATTCACAGAAGTAATAGTAGGAAATTTCCCAAACATGGGGAAAAAGTCTGATATACAAATAAGTAAGGCATACAGAATGCCAAACAGTCATAACCAACATAAATCTACACCTAGACATATAATAATTAAGATCTCAGACATACAGCATAAAAACATAGTACTAAAAGCTGTTAGAGAAAAAACACAACTCACCTATCAAGGAAAGTTTATTACAATCACGGAAGACTTGTGAGCAAAACCTTCAGGTTAACATGAGCTTAGAATGAAGTATTTCAAGCCCTAAAACAACTTTCAACCCAGACTGATGTACCCAGCAAAGCTGTCTTTCAAATTTAATGGAGAAACAAGATACTTCCATGACAAAGAACAACTGAAGAAATTCATATCTACCAAACCATCCCTAGAAAGAGTATTGAAAGACATGCTAGAAAGATATAAACAAAAAAGATCATAATCTCAAGAACAACAACAGAAAGAAACCGTCAGGTTGGACAAGAAATTAAACAAGGGAGGAAAGTGGGAAACCACAACAGAAACACAATATGGCAAAGTCAAGCCAGGATATGTCAATGATATCCATAAATGTAAATGGGCTCAATTCACTTGTGAAAAGAAACAAGTTGACAGAATGGATCAAGACACAGGACCCCATAATATGCTGTATACAAGAAACATATCTGCCTCAAAAACAAACTCAATAGACTAAAAGTCAAAGGATGAAAAAAAGATTCCATATAACAGGAACCCAGAAAAAAGCAGGGGTAGCTATTCTGTTTGCAGACAAAGTGAACTTCAAACCTAAAATGATTAAAAGAGATAAAGAAGGCCACTACAGACTTGTAAGTGGAAAACTACAAGAGGAAGAACTAACAATTACAAATATATATGCACCAAATACAGGAGCACCCAAGCATATATGACAAACACTAATGGACATGAAAAACCAAACATGCAAGAACACAATTGTAATAGGAGACCTTACCACACCACTGTCACAAAGAGATAGGTCAACTAGACAAAAAGTCAGCAAAGAAATAACAGAACTGAATCATACCTGTGAATGAATGGACTTAGTGGATGTTTACAGAGTGTTTACATCAGAATACATGTTCTTCTCAGATGCACATGGGACATTCTCCAAAAGAGACCATATATTAACTCATAAAACATTCTTAAGTAAATGCAAAGGGAGGGAAATTATCCCATGCATGATATCTGATGATAGTGCACTAAAATTAGAAATCAATGGCAATAAAACTGCAAAACCTGCATAAATACATGGAAATTAACAACTTTCTGAACAATCAGTGCATTACAGATGAAATAAAAGAAGAAATAACACAATACCTAAAATACAAAGAAAATGCAGACACAACATACTGTAACCTATGGGACACAATGAAAGCAGTCCTAAGAGGGATATATATAGGAATAAATAGTCACATCAAGAAAATGAAATGAGCACAAATAAATAACCTAATGCTAGATCTCAAACTTCTAGAAAACAACAAGTCAAACCTAAAATTCACAGAAGTTAGGACATTGTAAACATTAGAGCAGAAATTAATGCAACTGAAATTTAAAAAAATACAAAGAATTAATGAATCAAAGAGCTGGTTTTTTGAGAGAATAAACAAAATTGATAATCCTGTAGCCAATCTTATCAAGAAAAAGAAAGAAAAAACTCAAATCCGTGCAATAAGGACTGAAAAGAGGGAAATTACTACAGATCTCATGGAAATTCAAAAAATCATGAACACCTACTTTGAAAATCTCTACTCACCTAGAGTAGAAAAAACAGAGGAAATGGACAGATTTCTAGAAACATATGGACTACCAAAGCTCAATCAAGAAGATATAACAATTTTGAATAACCCAGTATCAGCTATGAAAATCAAACGTGATTAAAAACTTAACGAAGAAAAGCCCAGGTCCTGATGGATTCATGGCTGAATTCTACAATAAATTTAGAAAAGATTTGATGCCAATACTCCTTAAACTCTTCAATGAAATTGAAAAAGAAGCAAACCTCCCTAAATCATTCTTGGAGGCAAGTATCACACTGGTACCAAAACCGGAGGAAGACCCAACCAAAAAGGAGAACTATAGACCAATCTCACTAACAAACATTGATGTAAAGATCCTCAATAAAGTATTGGCAAATAGAATGCAGCAAATCATAAAGATGATTATACACCACAACCAAGTGGGATTTATTCCAGGAATGCAGGGATGGTTTAATATACATAAATCAATAAATGTAATACACTACATCAACAGAGCCAAAAATAAAAATCACATGATCATCTTAATAGACACAGAAAAAGATTTTGATAAAGTTCAACACCTGTTCATGGTAAAAGAAACTCTACAGAAACTAGGAATAGAATCTCATAAAGGCCATTTATGACAAACAAACAGCCAACATTATACTAAATGGACAAAAACTGAAATCCTTCACTCTAAAATCAGGAACAAGACAAGGATGCCCATTATCACCACTCCTATTCAATATAGTTCTAGAAATATTAGCCAGAGCAATCAGACAAGCAAAAAATAAAAGGAATAAAGATAGGAAAGGAAGAAGTTAAATTATCACTATATGCAGATCATATGATACTCTATATAGAAGACCCAAAAAAACTCCATTAAAAGACTGCTAGAGGTAATAAACAAATTCAGCAGTGTAGCTGGATACAAAATCAATGTTCAAAAATCAATATCATTCCTCTACACAAACAAGAAACTCACTGAGAGAGAAATTATGGAAATATCACCTTCCATAATAGGATCTAAAAAACTTGGATACTTAAGAATCAACCTAACCAAGAATGTAAAAATCTATATGCTGAAAATTATACTACTCTAAAAGAGGAGGTTGAAGAGAATATTAGAAAATGGGAGGATATTCCTTGCTCTTGGTTAGGAAGAACCAACATTGTGAAAAAGGCCATACTCCCAAAATACCATCAACATACCTTACAGATCTGGAGAAAATATTCCTAAAATTCATTTGGAAACAGAAGAAACCTAGAATACCAAAGGCAATTCTGGGCAACAAAGGCAAGGCAGGAGGCATCTCAATTCCTGACTTGAAAATATACTACAAAGCCATAGTAATGAAATCAGCATGGTATTGGCAAAAAAGTAGACCTGAGGATCAGTGTAACAGATTAGAAGATAGAAACACTCCTACAAAGACACTCAGCCACCTTATATTTGACAAAGGGGCTAAACATGCTCACTGGGAAAAGATAGCCTCTTTAATAAATGGTGTTCAAAAAATTGGCTTTTCACAAGCTAAAGACTGAAAATAGACCCATGCCTATCACTATACACTAAAATAAAGTCAAAATGGATCAATTCTCTAAACATTAAAATAGAAACACTAAATCTACTGGAGGAAAATGTAGGTAGAAATCTTGGAGACATAGGATTAGGCAGAGAATTCATGAATAAAACTCACACCGCATGGGAAATACTTCAAAGAATCAATAACTGGAATCTTATATTACTAAAAAGTTTCTGTACTTTGAAAGAAATCACCAACAAAGTGAAAAGAAAACTCACAGAATGGGAAACAATTTTAGCAACAATCCCTCAGACAAAGGACTTATATTACGAACATATAAAGAACTGAAAATCATCAAACCCCCTAAATTCAAAGCCCTCTCCAAAAATGGGCATTGGAGATGAAAATACAGTTCTTAGATGAAGATATACAAATAGCAAATAAATACATGAAGAAATGTTCACCATCACTGGTCATTCGAGAAATGAAAATTAAAACAACATTGAGATTTCGTCTTACCCTGGAAAGAATGGCTGCCATCAAGAAAACAACTGATAACAAATGTTGGCGAGGCTACAGGAGAAAAAGGACACTGTTGGTGGGAATGTAGACTTGTGCAACCACTGTGGAAATCAGTATGGAGATTCCTCAAAAAACTAGGATTGGATGTTCCACTCAATCCAGCTATTCCCCTCCTGTGAATTTTCTCAGAAAAATTGAATTGGTCATGTCACAGAGATATAAGTGCACCCATGTTCATTGCAGCACAACTTGTGATAGCAAAATCTTGGAAACAACCAATATGCCCATCAACTGCAGAGTTGATTAAAAAATGTGGTATTTCTACACAACAGAATACTACTCAGCTATAAAAAATGATGATCTTGAGGCCTTTAGAGGTAAATGGAGGCAACTTGAGATTATCTTCATTAGTGAAATAAACAAGACTAACATTAGTAAATATCACAGTCTCTCTAGTGTAAAAAATAATAAAAACTGACAGAATAATAGGATCAAAAAAGTATAATAGATATTGTCAAAGTGAAAGGAAAGGAAAGTGCTCTAAAGGATAATGGTATGTATAGTATGTAAGATAGATGACCATATTACTGAATTTCTGTTGGTTCATTGAACAGAAGAGTTTGCATTGTCAATGTTTGAATGTCTAGCCACTTTTTATGCTTCAATTTTGTGACTTTGGCAACTATTTTTAAGATGATAAGAGGTAATGTATCAACTAGTGATTTTATGATGTTAATTTTTTTGAATTTGGTATTCTATCTTTTTTCTGTTTTTCTATTTTTTAAATTTTCTTACTTTGAAAAAAGAACAATATGCAATATAACAACCATTGTTAAATTTCTTTCATTCTGTTTTGAAAACTTATATTGTTATTGGTTTGGGTTTGTTGTTGTTGTTTATCTCTTTTGCTTTTTGTTTTTCTTTTCTGACTTTTTTCTGTTTAAAATTAAAAAATTAAAATAAACAAGAATCACATTAAACTCAAAAGGAAATTCATAGGCTGAAAGTCAAAAGATGGAAAAAAATATTCCATGCAACAGGAACCCAGAAAAAAAGCAGGGGTAGCTATTCTGTTTGCAGACAATGTGAACTTCAAGACAAAAATGATTGAAAGAGATAAGGTCACTACATACTTGTTAGGGGAAAACTTCAAGAGGAAGAGATAACAATCATAAATATCTATGTACCAAACATGGAGGCACCCAACTATATAAGGCAAATATTAATAGACATTAAGAATCAAATAAACAATAACACAGTTGGAATGGGGGCTGTGTTACAAATAAGCAACAACACAATTGTAATAGGGTACCTTAACACCCCATTGTCACAAAGAGATATATCAACTAGACAAAAATCAGCAAATAACATAAGTGAATCAAACTTATGAAAAAATGGACTTAATAGACTTTACAGAATGTTCCACCCAACAACATTACAATGCACATTCTTCTGAACTACAAATGGGATGTTCTCTAAATTAGACAATATACTAGCCCATAAAACATCCTTAAATAAATGCAAAGGAATTGAAATTATCCTATCCATAGTATCTGATGATAGTGTAATGAAATTGGAAAATAATGATAAAAGAAACCACAAAAGCTCCATAATCATATGAAAAATAACACCCTCCTGAACAACCAATGAGTCATAGATGAAATCTAAGAAGGAATAAAACAACATGTGCAATCAAATGACAATGTAGATACAACTTACTGGAAATTGTGGTATACGATGAAAGCAGTCCTCAGAGGAAAATTTATAGTGGTGAATTCTCACATTAGGAAAACAGAATGAGTAAAAATAAACAACCTAACGCTACACCTCAATATTATAGAAAAAGAAGAGCAAGATAAGCTGAAAGTCCATACAAGAGAATAAATTAGGTTTGGGACTGGGAGCTTTGTGGAGACTGGCATCTCGGCCTGGCTGTTTGGGACTGGTAGGCCTGCCCTTCACCTGCAGGGAACCTCGCGGAGACTGGCATCTTGGGCCTGGTCTGGTTGGGACTGGGAACTTTGTGGATACCGGCATCTTGGCCTGGCTGTTTGGGACTAGTAGGCTTGCCCTTCACCTGCAGGGAACCTCGTGGAGACCGGCATCTTGGGCCTGGCCTGGTTGGGACTGGACACTTCGTGGAGACCATCATCTCACCCTGGGCTGTTTGGGACTGGGAACTTCTCAGAGACTGGTATCTTGGCCTGGCTGTTAGGGACTGGTAGGCCCGCCCTTCACCTGCAGGCAACATCACAGAGACCAGCAGCTCAGCATGAGCTATTTGGGTCTGGTAGGCCTGCCTTTCACCCACAGGGAACCTCCTGGAGACCGGCAGCTCAGCCTGGTCTGTTTGGGACTGGGAACTTCACCAAGACCAGCATCTCTGCCTGGGCTGTTCAGGACTGGGAACATCGCGGAGAATGGCAGCTTGGCCCGGGCTGTTTGGGACTGGGAACATTGCACGGACCAGTGGCAGAGGGCCTAGGTGCCTGGGACTGCCACTGCTGGGCTCCCCCCTTCTCTAGGAACATCTAGAAGGCTGCCACAGGCCTGAGCTGACTGGGACCACATCTGCTGGACCTGCCCTTCCACCAGGAACATTGGACTACAGTGGACTACCATGCTGGCTTGATGAGAGGTTCAGGAACCCCTCACCCAAACAGAAGACCTCATCAGGCTTCAGTCAGTGTGGCACAGTAGGAGGAATTCAGGAGACTGGATGTCCTCTTCATTGTGGTACCCAGCAATCTGACAAACATCAACCACACAGTAGAACCCTGAAACACACATTCAGAAAGTTGTGTCTCTTGGAATAGAAAGATCAGAAATTCACCCAAAAGGTGAAAATGACTAAACGAAAAGGCAAAATGGAATCCCAAACATCTAGTCAATCAGGGGCAAGTGCAGGTGGTAATGAAATACAGGACACCAAAATTAAGACACCAGAAATCTCTCAAAAGATAGCAAATGAAGTAAAGAAACAAATCCATGAGGCTATAAGGGAAATCAAATTAGAAATAATGTCTTATGTAAAGACAAAAGTAACAACCTTAGTAAATGAGCTGCTCAAAATAGCTAGAGATGAAATAGATAAGGAACTACAGGAGCATGGGAAATTGATTGACACTTTGAATGAACAATACAGAAGATAAGCAGAATCTATGAAACAAATTGAAAGAGATATGCAAGAAACAAAAAATTGCATTGAAAGCCTGCAAAGCTGTTTGAATGAAGCTGAGGATAGAATTTCGGACCTTGAGGACAGGATTAGAGATAGAGATCTTGAAAGGGTAGAATTTATAAAACCAACAAACCAGCATGCAATGACAATCAAACACCACAAGACAATGCCAGGGGAAACAATGTTAGAGGAATAGGCATTAGTGAGGAGATAGGAGAAAATGCAAAGGATATAACTAAGCTGTTCACAGAAATAATGGCAGAAAATTTCCCAAACATGGGGGAAAATTCACATATACAAATAAGTGAGGCATATAGAATGCCACACAGTCATAACCAACATAAACCCATACCCAGACATATAATTATTAAGATCTCAGACATACAGATCAAAACAGAATACTAAAGCTGTTAGAGAAAAGCCACAACTAACCTATCAAGGAAAGCCTATTAGAATTACAGAAAACTCAGCACAAAGCTTCAGGTTAAGATGAGCTAGGAGTGAAGTATTTCAAGCCCTAAAAGAAAACAACTTTCAACCCAGACTGATGTAGCCAGCAAAACTGTCTTTCAAATTTAATGGAGAAACAAGTTACTTCCATGACAAAGAACAACTAAAGAAATTCATATCCACCAAACCAACTTTAGAAAGAGTGCTGAAGGACATCCTAGATAGAGATAAAAATGACCACAATCTCCAGAACAACAACAGAAAGAAATCACCAGGCTGTACACAAAGTAAACAAGGGAGAAAGGCAGGAAACTAACAACAGTAACACAACATGGCAAAGTCTAGCCAGTATATATCAGTGATATCTATAAATATAAATGGGCTCAATTCACAGATCAAAAGAAACAGGTAGACAGAATGGCTCAAGAAACAGGATCCCAAAATATGCTGTATACAAGAAATGCATCTGACTCAAAAAGAAACTTCTAGATTGAAAGTCAAAGGATGGAAAACAGTATTCCATGCAACAGGAACCCAGAAAAAAGCAGGGGTAACTATTCTATTTGCAGACAATGTGAACTTCAAATGTAAAATGATTAAAAGAGACAAAGAAGGTCACTACATACTCATAAGTGGAAAAATTCAAGAAGAAGAACTAACAATTATAAATATATATGCACCAAACACAGGAGCACCCAACTATATAAGACAGATACTAAAGGATACGCAAAACCAAATACACAAGAACACAATTATTACAGATGACCTTAACGCTCACAGTCACAAAGAGATAGATCAACTAGGCAAAAAATCAGCAAAGAAATAATGGAACTGAATCATACCTGCAAGCAATTGGACTTAGTAGACGTTTACAGAGTGTTCCACCCAACCATATCAGAATACACCTTCTTCTCAGTTGCCCAGGGAATAGTCTCCAAAATAGACCATATATTATCCGATAAAGCATTTTTAAGTAAATGCAAAGGTATTGAGATTGTCCCATGCATACTCTCTGACCATAGTGCACTGAAATGGGAAATTAATGGCAAAATAAATTGCAAAACTGGCATAAATACCTGGAAGTTAAATAACAACCTTTTGAACAACCACTGGGCTACAGATGAAATTAAAGAAGAAATAAAGCAATACCTACAATTCAATGAAAATGTGGAAACAACATATTGTAATATGTGGGATGCAATGAAAATGGTCTTAAGAGGGTAATATATAGCAATAAATTGTCATATCAAGAAAACATAACAAGCAATAATAAATAATCTAATGTTGCATCTCAAGCTTCTATAAAAAGAAGAGTAAGTTAAATCTAAAGCTCATAGAAGAGAGGAAATTGTAAAGATTAGAGCAGAAATCAATGCAATTGAAACTAAAAAAATACAAAGAATTAATAAATCAAAAAGCTGGTTTTTTGAGAGAATAAACAAAATTGACAAACCTCTAGCTAACCTTATAAAGAAAAAGAAAGAACCCAAATTCATGCAATAAGGACTGAAAAGGGGGAAACTACTACAGATGCCATGGAAATTCAAAAGATCATGAACACCTACTTTGAAAATCTCTACTCACATAGAGAAGAAAACACAGAGGAAATGGACAGATTTCTAGAAACATATGAACTACCAAAGCTCAACCAACAAGATATAGCAATTTTGAATAACCAATATTAGCTATTGACATTGGAAATGTAATTAAAAACTTACCAACAAAGAAAAGCCCAGCTCCTGATGGATTCACAGCTGAATTCTATAAGAAATTGAGAGAAGACTTGATGCCAATACTCCTTAAACTCTTCAATGAAATTGAAAAGAAAGCAATCCTCCCTAAATCATTCCTGGAGGCAGTATTACTCTGATACCAAAATGAGACAAAGACGCAAACAAAAAGGAGAACTATAGGCCAATCTCACTAATGAACATAGATGCAAAGATTATCAACAAAATACTAGCAAATAGAATGCAGCAAATCATCAAGAAGATTATACATCATGATTAAGTGGAGTTCATTCCAGGAATGCAGGGATGGTTTAACATATGCAAATCGATAAATGTAATACACCACATCAACAGAGTCAAAAACAAAAACCACATGGTAATCTCAATAGATGCAGAAAAAGCTTTTGGTAAGGACCAACACTTGTGTATGATAAAAACCCTTCAGAAACTCGGAATACACAGTCTCTACCTCAACCTTAAATAGGCCATCTATGACAAACCAACAGCCAATATTATACTAAATGGACAAAAACTGAAAGCTCTCACTTTAAAAATCAGGAACAAGACAAGGATGTCCACTATCACCACTCCTATTCAATATAGTTCAGGAAACACTAGCCAGGGCAATCAGACAAGAGAAAGAAATAAAAGGAATAAAGATAGGAAAGGAAGAAGTTAAATTATCACTATTTGCAGATGACATGATACTCTATATAGAAGACCCAAAAAATTCCATTAAAAGACTACTAGAGGTAATAAACAAATTCAGCAGTGTAGCTGGATACAAAATCAATGCTCAAAAATCAATAGCATTTCTGTACACAAACAAGACCTCACCAAGAGAAATTATGGAAATATCGCCCTTCACAATGACATCTAAAAAAATGAAGTACTTAGGAATCAACCTAACTAAAAATGTAAAAGACGTATATACTGAAAATTATACTATGCTTAAAAAGGAGACTGAAGAGGATATTAGAAAATGGAAAGATGTCCCATGCTCTTGGCTAGGAAGAACCAACATTGTGAAAATGGCCATACTCCCAAAACTGTTATATAGATTTAACACAATCCCAATCAAAATACCACTGACCTATCTCACAGATCTAGAGAAAACACTCCTAAAATTCATTTGGAAACAGAAGAAACCTAGAATAGAAAAGGCAATTCTGGGCAATAAGGGCAAGGCAGGAGGCATCTCAATTCCAAACTTGAAACTCTACTACAAAGCCACAGTGATAAAATCAACATGGAATTGGCAAAGAAATAGACCTGAGGATCAATGGAACAGATTAGAAGATACGTATATAGGTACAGAGACACTCAGCCACCTGATATTTGACAAAGGGGGTAAACATGTTCACTGGAGGAAGGATAGCCTATTTAATAAATGATGTTGGAAAAATTGGCTCTCCACATACAGAAGACTGAAACTAGATCCATGCCTATCACCATGCACAAAACTAAAGTCTAAATGGATCAAAGACCTAAATATTAAAACAGAAACACTAAATCTACCAGAAGATAAGATAGATGGAAATCTTGGAGACATAGGTGTAGGCAGAGAATTCATGAACAAAACGCAAATTGCACAGGAAACACTTCAGAGAGTCAACAACTGGGATCTCATCTTAGTTTCTGTATTATAAAAGAAATTACCATCAGAATGAAAAGAAAACCCACAGAATGGGAAAAAATTTTAACCAGCAACTCCTCAGACAAAGGACTTATATCAAGAACATATAAAGAATTGAAAAACATCAACCCCCACCCACATTGAAAGACCTTCTCCAAAAATGGGCATCTGAGATGAACACACAGTTCTCAGATGAAGATATACAAATGGCAAACAAATACATGAAGAAATGTTCACCATCACTGGTCATTTGAGAAATGCAAATTAAAACAACATTGAGATATCATCTCACACCAGAAAGAATAGCAGCCATCAAGAAATCAACTGATAACAAATGTTGGCGAGGCTGTGGGGAAAAAGGAACACTGCACTACTGTTGGTGGGAGTGTAGACTGGTGCAACCACTATGGAAATCAGTATGGAGAATTCTCAGAAGACTAGGACTGGAAGCTCCCCATTCAACCCAGCTATTCCCCTCCTGGATATTGTCCCAGAGAAACTGAAAAGGTCATATCACAGTGATATATGTGCACCCATGTTCACAGCAGCATAATTTGTAATAGCTAAATCTTGGAAACAACCAAGATACCCATCAACTGCAGAGTGGATGAAAAAGATGTGGTATTTTTACACAATGGAATATTACTCAGCTGTGAAGAAGGATGATCTTGAGGCCTTCACAGGTAAATGGAGACAACTTGAGAGTATCCTCATTAGTGAAATAAATAAAAATAATATTCATAAAGATCACATTGTGTCTCTAGTGTAAAAAGTAATAAGAACTGTAGGAGCAATAAAACCCAAAATGCATAGTTGCTACTGTAAAAAAGAGATCAAAAGAAAGTGCTCTAAAGAATATAACTGCATGTATGTTTATGTGTGTAAGATAGATGACCATATTACTGTTTTTGTTAGAATGTTGAGCAAAACTGTTAACAGTCTCATTGTTTGAATGTGTACTTTGTATGTTTTAATTTTGTAACTTGAACATCTATTTCCAGTGGACAGTATGTAACTTATCAAGTGGTGATTTCTTAGTATTTTTGTTTCTGTTTTGGTTTTTTTTGTTGTTGTGGTGGTTGTTGTTCTTCTTTTTTTCTTTCCCCTTTGGAATTCTGTATTGTTGCTACCCTCTTTCTGTTTTGTTTGTTTTTTTTCTTTCTTCTCTTTAAATAAAATATTAAAAAATAATAAAAAGAGAATAAATTATAAATATGAGTGAAAGTAATGCAGTTGACACTAAGACTACAACAGAAAGAATTAATTAATTAAAATGCTGTTTTTTTGAAAGAATAAATGTTGATAAACCCATCTCAACCTTATCAAAAAAAGAAAGAAACTCGAATTCATGCAATGTGTGAAAAGGGTGAAATCACTACAGATCATCTGGAAATTCAGAACATCAATACCTAGTTTGAAAATCTTTACTCTCATGGGATGAATTACCAAAGCATGATCAAGAAGATATAAAAATTCTTCATATCCCAATATCAGTTAATGAAACTGAAAATGCAATTTAAAACTTATCAACAGAGATAGAACACAGCCTGTCTGAGAGTCATCATCCAGACACTGGAATATAGCATTGTGAGGAAGAAGAAAGGAAGTGGGTCCCTTGGACCCAGGAAGAATCTGAAGTGTGAATTGAAGACCAAAGACAGAGTACAAAGAAAAACTTTAATAAAGAAAATGGTAGCGGGTGGTGCCTTCACCCTGAGACAGGACTCACTGTGCAAGAGGAACTATTGGAATCTGAGAGAAAATGTTCATAGTGATGGAGTGGCAACCACGGAGGCCTCTGCAGAGAGATGGTGCAGTGGAGGGGAGGAGCAGACCTGGAGGACTACATTGGCTGGCAGTAAGTGCAGAGAAGAGGGCATGGAAGAGAGCAATTAGGTGGGAGCCATTTTGGAGACAGCTGATAAGCCCAGAAGCCAGAACTGCTGCCAGATTCCTCTAGTAGCTCTTAGCTGGATGCAAACCAGAAATTTCTTGGACTGCAGCAAGTCAAATTAGTCTGGTCTCAGGACAGATTTGCTGAGATTACCCACTACTCTGGCTTGCTAGGATAGAGGGGCACAATTTGAGACTGTCTCCACAGGCTGTCTACTAGTGAAATCAGAGAGAATCCTGGAAGTGGACTATTTGTTTTTCTTTTTCTTGTTTGTCTGTTTTGTTTTGTTTTTCTTTTCTCATTATCATTCATTGTTGATACATGAGTATCAAACCGAACCTCTTTGTGGGTGTGGTTCTGTTCTTCCTTTTATCTCTTCTATCTCTCTTTTCCCTTAGGCTTCAATACCAGTTTCCCCAAATTGGTGTGGTCCCACTTTGTCCTCCAACCTTACTTCTAATCTCTTTCTCTTCTTCCATTTCTCTATTTTCTCCTTAATGTATTTTAAATTTTAAAACCAAAAGCAAAATTGACACATTATAGACACATTATAGACATATATAATTATTTGGTTTGTTTTACATTTGGTTATATAATCACAAATCTAGTTCACATTGTTAAAAGTTACAAATTAAGTGTTAGCTCAGTTCATTGTTTTCTAGGCTCTGTTTCATGCTGCTGGTACTACTATTCCCAAATTGACATGGTAGTTCTAAATAGCTATTGGTTCTGATAATCCATGACTGAGATTAACTAAGGGTCACAGAAAATACAGTGGCACAGTGCCAGAGAAACAGGAACTGGGTCAAACAAGCAACAACTTCTCATCTCCAATAAACTGAAGAGGTAACATCTTCCAGCAGACTCAAAACCCCAAAACTAGCTACACCTGATAGATACCTCAGAGAAGTAATCACCACCTAAGGCTCCTAAATAATACCAATAAAGCAGTCTACTATAGGCAACTTATAAGCATCATCCTAGAAATTAAACTTAAAAATAGAGAAGAAAATAAGAAGACATTTAAGCCAAATATGACCTCAGACATCCAGTTCACCAAAGGCAAATCCAGTGGGCAATTAGGTGAGACAATCCAAAAGCCTTCCACTAGATCTTTCTAAAGTAGAAACAACAAAGCAACTGAATGAGGCTCTGGAAAAATGAGTTAGAAATAATCTCTCAGATAACTACAGAGCTAACCAAAATATACACCATGCTTGATGACATTAGAGCAGACACAGAGTTAAAAAAAAAAAAAAAGAAGGATGCACTCAAGCAAATTATGTAAGCCAGCATAGGAAAGAAATGGAATCCACAAAGTGAATTCAAGAAGATATCCAGGAGAACAAAAACTCCATTAAAAATATTAGAAGTAGACTAGGCCAATGTGAGGTTAAGATCTCAGATAATGAAGACAGGTTTGCAGTTAGCAACCAGGAAAAGAAATATTTCTCAAGCTAGCAAGGCACCATCAGAAATGAATCCTGCTAAATGAGACAAAGAAGAATAATTTAAGATCAATTGGAGTCAATGAACAGACAGGAGATACCACAAATGACACTATAAAAATGTTCACAGATATCATGAAAGAAAACTTTGACAGATAAACAAGACATATAGAACTACAAATAGCAGTAATCAAAAAATATACAGATAGGCATATAATAGTCAAGATTATAGAAATTTAACACAAGAACTGAATCCTAAAAGCTGCTAGAGAAATGAAAGAAATCACCTATAAAGGAAAGCCCATCAGAATTACAGCTGACTTCTCAGTACAAACTCTCAAGTCAAGGAGAGCTTGGAGGAAAGTACTCCAAGTACTAAAGAAAAACCACTTTCAACCCAGATTCATGTACCCTGCAAAACTATCTTTCAAAATTGATGGAGAGAAGGGGAGGTGAAAAGATGGTGGACTGATAGGTAGCAGGATATGGAGCCTCTCCGAGAGAGACAGCTCAAATGCCAGCATAGAACACCCTGGAGAGACACAAAAAGAGGGAGATGGATTCTCTCAAACCAGGAAGAAATTGAAGTGAAAGAAACTACTCAAATATGAGGTCTCAGGGCTACCATTAGAGAAGTTAAGATAAGCAAGCAGGGCGCTCTTGCTGAACGGCCTGAATTCGTGCCCAAGATTAACTTGAGGGTCCGAACCTGCACTGATGTGATTGGCTTGAGCAGCCCTGAGCATGGAGCTGAACCGGCCTGCATGTGACTTGCCTGGAACCAGCACTATGCATGACCCACCCAGAGGCACCAAGCTGCAGCCGTGCCAAAGTTGGAGGTCAGGGAGCCCAGCAGTTCTCACGGACAGGTGTCAACCTCAGTGACTGATAGGAATAAGATCCTCCCATGGGAAAGGGGCAACCAACTGGACAAAATGTTGGAGTTGGGCAGCACAGCCCTAACTCTGTAATGAAGTGGCTTCAGTTGGTTGTTCTCCTCATGGAGTGGATTGGTGGGATATGCTTGGGCTGGGCCACGGCCCTGGCCAGGACCCAGTGGGTTGTCATGAACCAATTCCCTAAGCGTGGCACATGCTGATGCAATTAGGGCCCATGAAGGTTGACTGGCCCATAGGGGAGCAGCCAGTATACACTGCCCTTCTTTGCACTTCAGTCTCTGAAATCAGACTGGAGAGGGCAGAAGCTCCTAGCCTGTGTGCTCCAGAAGAACCCTAACCAACAAAAAAAGGGGCTGGGAATTACACTATACACTTGTATGGAAGGAACCAAAAACATGATGAAAGAGAAATAAGAAAAAGCCCCCAGCCCCCAGCCACCAACCCTGAGAATATTGATCCAGAAGAGGTAAATACAAAAGAGATTGAGGGCAGCAAACATGCAAAATCAAACACAGCATCAGCAGACATAAAGAGGTATCTTCAGGACCTCGTAAATGAGATCAAAACTGAAATATTAATTCAAGTTAAACAACAGATAAGTAGATTAATAAAAGAAAGGCTAAGAACCTTTCAAGAAGACACACACAGAAGAATGGAGGAACACCTTCACCCCAGGAAGTCTCCCAGAAAGCAGCATTGCAGCCTGTCTCTTTGGGACCCGAGAATCTCGGAACCGTAGAGTGGCCTGGGCTGTTTGGATCGAAAGTCTGCGCAGACCTGCATCTCGGAACGACAGTTTGGGACTGGTAGGCCCCCCATTCATCCGCAGCGAACTGCCTGGAGACCGGCATCTGGGCCAGGTCTGTTTGGGCCCATAGCCCTGCGCTTCACCCCGAGGAAGTCTTGCAGAAAGCAGCATCTCGGCCTGTCTCTTTGGGACCGGAGCCTCTCGGACCCGCAGAGTGGCCTGGGCTGTTTGGATTGAAATTCTGCGCAGACCTGCATCTCGGCGCTACTGTTTGGGACTGGTAGGACCACCCTTCATCCACAGGGAACTGCCTGGAGACCAGAATCTGGGCCAGGTCTGTTTAGGCCCATAGCCCCACCCTTCACCCCCAGGAAGTCTCCCAGAAAGCAACATCACGGCCTGTCTTTTTGGGACCCGAAACTCTCGGACCTGCAGAGTGGCCTGGGCTGTTTGGATTGGGAATATTGAGGAGACTGGCATCTTGGCGAGGTCTTTTTGAGACCAAGAACTTTTCAGAAACCAACATTCTGGCCTGACTCTTTGGGACATGTAGGCCCTTCACTCTCAGGGAACCTCCTGGAGAACTGCCTGGGAAAAAGCACAGTGGCCTGGCCTGCCTGAGATTCCACAGGCTCTGGGGTGGCCACACCCAGCATTCACCTTACAACTTAGGGAGCCAGGAGCCCACAGAGGGGAGTTAGGACCCTGTGAGGAAGCCAGGAGCCTGTGGGGGAGCCGCTGCCCCTCCAGGAACTGAAGGTGTAACAGGTAATTCACCACACATGCAGAGAAAGCTTTGGAACACTGCTCAAAGTAAGGAAATATAGAAAAATGACAAAAGGAAAGACCAAAAGGCAGGCTCACAGCACTAGCCCTCCCAAAGAAGCTTAGAAGCTGTGTACATAGAAGAAAAAAGAAGCCATACACCTGAAATGTCTGAAATGATATCAAATGAAATAAATATGCAAATAGGGAAATCTATGGAGAAATTCAAACCAGAAATACTTGCCCAGGTAAAAGAAGAATTGATAAAAACAGTGAAAGAAATAGTAAACACATCTAGTGAAAACACAGCTAAAAAATTAGAGGAACAAAGCAAACAGATAGAATCCCTCAAAGAACAATATAAGAAACAAACAGAATGCATAAAGCAGATTCAAAGAGATATACAGGAAATCAAAAATTCTACTGAAAGCTGTAAAAACAGCCTCAATGAAAGTGAAGATAGATTTGAGACCTCGAAGATAAGATTGCAGCCAGTGAGCAGGAAAGACAAGATCTTTTAAAAATAACAAAGAATCAGGAAATAACAATTCAACACCTGCAAGATGATGCAAAGAAAATAACATAAGATTAATAGGGATAAATGAAAAGGAAGGGGACAGCCCAAATGATATCAAGAGGATATTTACAGAAGTAATAGCTGAAAACTTCCCAAACATGAGAAGAGAAACAGACATCTGGATAAGTGAAGCATATAGAACTCCAAACAGCCGTAACCAAAATAAAACTACACCCAGAAACATAATAATCACCATCCCACAAATCCAACATAAGAATACAATAATAAAAACTGCCAGAGAGAAAAGAGAGATCACCTATAAAGGAAAACCTATCAGAATCATGGCAGACTTCTCAACACAAACAATGAAATCAAGAAGAGCATGGAGTGAAGTCTTTCAGATCCTAAAGGAAAACCACTTCCAACCCAGACTGACATACCC
>PVJX010016192.1:0-40905 GCA_004027295.1 Dolichotis patagonum
TCCGAGACTTTCGGGTCCCAAAGAGACAGGCCGAGATGCTGCTTTCTGGGAGACTTCCAGTCCCAAAGAGTCGCGCCGAGATGCAGGGCTGCGCAGACTTTCGATCCAAACAGCCCAGGCCACTCTACGGGTCCGAGACTTTCAGGTCCCAAAGAGACAGCCTGAGATGCTGCTTTCTGGGAGACTTCCTGGGGGTGAAGGATTTCCTTATATTTTTAAAGACACAAGATAATCCATCCTGGGCTGTGTATACCTGTAATCTGAACACTTGGGAGGCTGAGGCAGGAGGTTCGCTGAGTGTTTAAGGCCAGCCTGGGCTACAAAGTGAATTCAAGGCAAGCTTGAAATAGATAGAGAAACCCTGTCTCCATAAAGCCAAAAAATAAAAATTAAAAATTAAAAAAAAATCTATCCTGAATAGTTTTCCATTAGCCAACAGTTTTCCATTTTGCTAATTGCATCCCCATGGTGGCATTTAATATGCTATATTCCTTTTTCTCCTGCATTTCTTATAAATTGGACATTAGTTCTAGATTCTACACCGGAATCGACAAACTAAGACCTGTGGGCCAGCCCCCTGTGTTTTTAAATAAACTTTTGTTGAAATATAGCCATGCCTATTCACAGTAAATCTTTGAACACATTAGTGATTATTTAATGTGCATATACAGTGTGTGTTTATCTGGTGATCAGGGACTTCATAGCTGAAAACTGGGAGCCTTAATACTTAATGGTCATTGGTATGGGTTGAATTGTGTCCCACAGGAAAACTTATTTTTGAAGTCCTAAGCCCCAGTACCTGAGAACATGGAGCTTATTTGGAAATAAGACCATAGCTAACAGAGGATAAAGCTACACCAGAGTAGGAAGAGCTTCTATTCACTCTGAAGTTGCTTGTAAACAGCAGAGGCAAAGTTCAGTTGTTTAAGCAGAGACATCTGGATCACAACCCATGAATGAATACATTTCACAAGAAGAAGGGTAGCCTGTTTTCCTAGCATTAAACCTGTAGACAATATCATGTAATGGACTTTGGTGCCACAGGTTTCAGTCTCAGCACGCAACGGAGCAACAGTTGACCAGCTCCTTTGAATTCTGAACTCCAAAAGATTCCTACGTCTTTCATAAGAATGGGCTCACTGAGTTTTTCAGTGAACTTGTCACCAAGTCTTTGAACAGTCCTATGGATTGATCTACCAACTTTCCTTACTTCCAGTCCCTCCAGAAAGGCTTTGAGTTTTGCAAAGGAACAGTTCTCTACACTATCTAGTTTTGCATAATGCAGGGAGAAGGAGCCTATAAAACCAAAAAAGGATTCTCTTTCATCCTGTCCCCAAGGGCAGGAGCTGACTGAACCCCTGTGCTTACATAACTGAGGCAAATGCTTTAATTACTTTAATATTCAAAGGCAAATGCAAAGGCAGGGTTTGTGTTTTACCAAGATATATAGTCTGGGAAAAATTTTCACCTATGATCATCAAATGCTTCTTATTCTTATACATTGTGTGATCTGTGAAGTCTAGAACATGTAAGAAACTGCAATTAAGAAAGCAAACACATACTGGTAGCTCAGATATATGAACCTCTTGAAGAGTGGATATTACTCTACCCTCACTGTAGTGCTGTTCAATAGAAGGGTCTTTGTTCAAGGACTTTCAGATTGTAAGTGACTCAATTCTCTTTTTCCAGTTCTGTATTTAGATTTGTTGTAGGAAACTAGCATCAAACCAAAATGGAAGACCCTTTGTACTGAGGAGTCTAGAAGGCACCATTTATTGATCTAACAGCAGGGTGCTGGTGGAAATCAGTTCCAAATCATTAGCCATGAGTCGGTTTAGAGTTCATTTTAAATATAATTTGCAAGCAGGAAGTACAAGGCTAGTGGCAGGTTATTACATGATTGGTTATATGATTTAACGCACATATTGTCAGGCAAGCAAGTTCTAAATAGATTTACCTAAAAGGAATTGTTTTCCTGGGGGTCAGGGGAGAGAACCTGAGCAGAGCAAGTAAAGTTATATCCTTGACTGGACCAGGCTGTCCCAAACATTAAGTTCTTGAAACATGCTGGAAACAATATATATTCTTCTAAGTAAAGAAGAACACAGGCTAGTCACAGTCAGTTTGACCTAGCGCATTATCAGAGAGAAGCAGCTTGACATAGACAGTCAAGGCTGCCTGAATCTAGCAGGCTAACCACAAGGCAAGCAGCAGGAGCACAGTTGGGGGCCACTAATTGATTTTTCACTTTGCTATCAAATATCTATAAGTTCACTATCCTATATTTATGTCCTTCCAATATGATTCATAAGCAGAGTTTCCAGGTAAAGATTACGTGAAATGAATTCTGAGCACTGTAGATGAATCTCCTCCATGCCTCTCTCCCAGCTTCTAAGGTTCTGCTGGCAATCTTCGTCATTCTTTGTGGGAGCAATTTCCCCATCTCTGCCTTCTCTACAGGTATTCTGCCTCTGTGTGTCTGTTTCCAGGTCTCATAGGGACACCCACTATACAGAATTAGCAGTCCACACTACTCTGGTGTAGCTTTATTGTCATTTATCTGTGATCTTATTTCTAAATAAAGTCCAAGCTAATGGTGGTGCACACCTGTAATCTCAGCACTCAGGAGGTTAAGACAGGAGGTTTGCTGTGAGTTTGAGGCCAGTCTAGCTAAATAGTGAGTTCAAGGCCAGCCTAGGCTACATAATGAGACCCTGTCTCCAAAACAAAGAAACAGTAATAATAATAAAATAAAGTCCATATTCTCAGGTATTGAGGGTTAGGACTTAAAAATAAATTTTCCTGAGGAACACAATTCAACCCACACCAACACCATTAAATATTAAAGCCCCCTGTTTTTCAACTGTGAAATGACCAGATAAATACTCTGTGTATCTTAAATAATCACTAATGTGTTAAAAGATGTACTGTGGTGCATTAGCTAACTTATTGATGCTGTTAAACACTCCCAGAAATACATGAGCAAACACTGACTTGGAGAGGGGAAAGTGGTTTTCAGAGGGTTATCTGGGAGCCCTGCCAAAAAAGCCTGAGTGTCACACCCTGACCAGTCAAAATCCAGAGCCCACGCCATAGCCTGCTCGCCAGTTAATAGCATTGACAGATGTTTACAGGCACAAGGCTTCAGATGAGCCTCAGATGAGCCAGTTCTTTTACCACCGCTCTCCACGCTGGAAGTTTTCTACCATGAGCTGAAACTTGCTGCCATTAGCTGTCAGGAGATGTTCAAGAAGGATGCTCAGAGCAGAATGTTTTATTAGCATGTGTTTACCTCTTGTGTCATCCTCCTCCTCCAGGACAGCGTGGCTCTCTATGGGAGGAAACAAGCCACAGGCTAACCTTAGGGATTTTGCAAATTCAAAAACAAGAGTAATACCTAATATCTAGCTACTCATTTTCATGCTGAAGATGAATAAAGGAAAAAAAATATCTGCAAATAAGGGGTAAATTGTTCAGTAATAGCCACTGCTTGAATAAACTATTTTGGTTTTTAAAAATAACAGTTTTTCATTTAAAAGAAGAATTTTTGATTTGAAGCACTGAGGCAATGAAGTTATATAAAGTAGTTAAAATAACTGATAACCTTACTAATCAAAGATGCTTGCTGAAGGTATTTTGATAAATTTGGTTCACATCCTGTTTCAATATCTGATTTTGTGTTGTTGGGTTTTTTTTTCAAAAGTCAACTTATTTAGAGAATACTATCTTAGAATCTAATTTTTAAATTTTTCTAATATGACCTAATAATTATTTTGATTATTATATGATTATTATATGACATGTGGTATATGGTTAACAATAATTTATTTAGCTAATCTCCATTCTTTAACATTTAGTGAATCTAAAATTTGTTCTAAAAATTTTTGAAACAAAGGCTTTCCTAATTTATTATATTTTGATTATTTCTCAAAAAAGTAGTAAGTGCTACTGAGTCACAGTTAAGTATTTTTTAAAATAATTATTATTTTACACAGTTTTATTTGCATCAGCCACATAAATATTCAGCTGGAAAAAGTTCTTTGCTTTTTAAATTATATCTTGTACTGTAATTATTGACACATTAATTTTACAAATTAATGAGATACACTGTGGAATTTCCATGCATGCATACACTGTGCGTTAGAGAAAGATACATGTGTGCATAAATCTTCAAGTGTCGTAAGAAACAGTTTACCTATGTGTCCTTGGTACAGAGCTACTGCAAGGAAATGCATGTTGATGTTCAGAATTGCTTTCTGTAGAAATAATATCATAGTTTTTCTAAATTTACTTATATGTTTAATTATCTTGAAAGCACAAAATTCAAACTAGAATTCTCCATGCTTAGCTGACCAGTTGGGAAGGATTCCTGGAAGTCATTTGGAGAGTGTGAGTTTTAAGGATGGAGATAAAGCCAACACCTCTCTTTCCAAACCTACGACAGGCACAGTTGTGAGAAGTGGCTGCATTTTACGTGTTACGAGAAAGAGCAGGCATAACCTTCTGAACAGTCATATGCAATCTGCTGTAAGAAAGTAGAAAATATACATCAGACACGACCAGATAAATGGCACTACACGCTAAAATCCCAAATATTAGGAAGAAAACGATTGACCTGAACTATGTCATTTGGCCATTCACTGAGCTGTTTTGGGGACTCATTAGCTGCATGTAGCCTGTTTATCACTCCTCTCTTTGCAGGTGTTGGGAGGAGCTCAAGCAGGCCCAGCAGCAGCTCCTGGAAGGGATCTCCGAGCTGGACACCAAGACGGGGGGCGTCCCCTCACAGCTGCTCGTGCATGGGACGCTGGCGTTCCCTGTGGGACTTGATGCCTCCCTCGCCTGCTTCTTGGCAGGTGCCCACTATGGCCGTGGCCGAGTGGTCCTGGCTGCCCACGAGGCAATGCTCTGTGCTCCTAAATTGGGACCCTTTTTGCTCAATGCTATCCGCTGGCTAGCAAGGGGCCAGACAGGCAAAGTTGGGGTGAACAGAAGTCTGAAAAATCTGCATTCACTGCTCTTGGAGCGTGGCCTGAAATGCAGCCTGGCATCTCATCTGACCAGTGACTTGAGTGTGTACTGCTGTACGGCGTACAGTGCCAAGGAGGCCAAAGAGCTACATGAATTTGTGGCCGAGGGTGGAGGCTTGCTGATTGGTGGTCAGGCCTGGTGGTGGTCTTCCCAGAACCCAGGCCGCTCTGCTTTGGCTGGTTTTCCTGGTAATGTCATCCTCAACTGCTTTGGCCTCAGCATCCTGCCTCGGACCCTCAGCCCAGGCTGTTTTTCTGTTCCTACTCCTGAGATGAGGAGCTACCACTTCCGCAAGGCAATGTCTGATTTCCAGGCTAGGTTGAACCATGGGGATGGGAATGTGGAAAAGAACTGTCTAGCAAAGCTGAGAGTAGATGGTGCAGCTTTCCTTCAGATCCCTGCAGAGGGAGTCCCTGCGTATATATCCTTGCACAGGTTCCTGAAGAAGATGCTGCGACAGTCAGGCCTTCCAGCTGTGAGCCGGAAAAGCCCAGTGGCCAGTGATTCCTGCGAGGCCACAATGCTCTGCCTGGCCACAGAGCTGGTACATTCTGGAACTGACTTCTCCCAGCTGGGCCACAGCCTTGGCACTTGGACCTGTTCCTCTGGGCCGTTTCCCTCCGAAGACCCTATCACTGTGGAGATTGATGGAACCAACCCAGGTAGGGAAGGAGCAGAAAGTACCCCGAATATGTGAGGGTGCAGGAAGGGTGAGATTGGCCTGTTTTGCAGAAACTTACAGGTGCTCACCCTCAGGAAGACTGGCCCTGTGCTTTATCAGGTGTTTTCAAGAAGATGGCATTTGGGGTTCTGTTTCAGTTTTAGGAAGGATGAATCCAAGAAGCATGGACGAATGGGGTGAAATTGGGAGAAGCCATTCCTGTGGAAGGGGCTGGAAGGCTCCATGGGCTGAAGTCAAGTAAGAGCAGAAATCTTAGCTTTCTCTATGACTTGTCAGGCAACAGTGATTCCTGGGTAAGCACGGGGCTCTACCTCCTAGAAGGACAAAATGTCGAAGTCCGCCTGTCGGAAGCTGCTGCCTCTGCTGGCCTAAAGGTAAGGCCAAACTCAACCAATGTCTTCCCCAAACACAGAGCTACCTCTTTCTCACCTATTGTCTCAGTCCAGCTCCCAGTAGTGTTACAAGGAGTGCAAGGAGTCATCATGCTGCCCAACTGAGATTCTACAGTTGAAGAAACTAAATTTCATAGAGCCTGAGTGACAAAGTCCCAGCTACTAATGTCATACCCAATATGCATGGTCGTGAACTCTCTGATTCGCATTTGTGGTAATTTTATCTAACAGACAGAAACATAGAAAAGCAGCACCTGTTAAATGCCAGTTCTTCCCAATTTTCCCAATAGCACAGGTTTCTGGATTCTATTTCTTCGCCCTGACACTGAAGAGTATTTTAATCCTGTCACTCACAAATATATGTCACTCACAACCCCCATTCCAGGGAAAACAGGAAGAGAAAGAATCTGTCCTCTGCCCCTCAGGCCAGAGTTTGCTGCCCCAGGACAGGATCCCTGTGTCCTCACAAAGTGGCCCAGGATTCCCTGCTCATTCCCAGCACTAGGACTGCCACACTATTCATGCCTCTTGTAACAGCCCCGGATTCCACCTAGGAAAAACCCACCATAAGTCCCTCCCCAGTCTGAGCCTTGGCTACTGTCTGGTATCTCATCAACTCATGTCTCATGGAGACCCACTTAGAGCTATTTAAATCCTCCTCCCAAAAAATTCTTAGGGATGGCAGGTACTTTTAGTCCTTGACTTTGGGGTGCTATGGTTTCATAGGTTGCTACACACTGCTCATTGAAAAGGGAAACTGGGCTCCATGTTTAGTTCTCTCTACCCAAACAACCCCATCTGCACATCACAGGGGCTCTTGTTCCCTGACATATGGTAGAATCCCCCATCCAGATACAGATTGGCTGCCACACCGATGACCTGACCACAGCCAGAAAGCTGTCTCGAGCCCCTGTGGTGACTCACCAGTGCTGTATGGACAAGACCCAACAGTTAGTCCCCTGCCTGTGGGGTGGCCTCCTCTACATCATCGTGCCCAAAGGCAGTCACCTGGGACCTGTGCCTGTCACCCTCAGGAGGGCTGTGCCTGCCCCATACTACAAGCTGGGTGAGTGAACTAGAATCTGGAGTAATGAGAAAGAGCTACAGTTTGCATGCCTGGTAGGAATCTAACATCTAGCACCCTCCACCTGCAGTCTCATCCCACATCATAGAGACTCTTGTCCCTGTGGGAGAGAAAGATAGGAAGAAGGGCCCGCAGATGTAAAGAAAAAAACTACTAGAAGTGGACACACAGACAGGGGATAGGAAACATCCTGTGTGTATGGGAACTTCAGGGCAGAACAGAGAGAAAGTTCTAGAAATTTATCCTTCATCTCACAGCCTGTAGACCCACAAGGTTGTAACTCATTATTTCAGTGTTCCCCTAGAGTTCAAGATGCATTTTTCAGTTCAATGAAAGTTGGGGGCGTGGGTGCAGTTCTCATGGTGTTTATTCCCAGGGAAGACATCGCAGGAGGAGTGGAGAAGCTGCATTGAGGGGAACCCACCCCCTTGGGGAGAGCTGGCCACGGATAACATCATCCTGACTGTGCCAACTGAGAACCTTAAGTCCCTGACAGACCCAGCACCTGTGCTCCGCCTTTGGGATGAGATGATGCGGGCTATCACCAGGCTGGCAGCCCAGCCCTTTCCTTTCTGTAGACCTGAGAGGATTGTAGCTGACGTGCAGATCTCAACTGGTAGGTTCCCCCAGGGAATGCTCCAAGTCAGGAGTCACTGTGTACTTATGATATTGACTTTCTTTTAATGTCCGAGATATTTGAAGCATAATTTTATAAGTAAAGGAAAAAAAAGAACCATGAGAGATAGAGACTATGATAGGGATGAAAGATGTTTATATGTGAAAGGAAAATCAACAATGCCTACAAAGTAAGATTTCACCAGATGTTAGAGCGATCTCAGAAAATTAGTGCCAGAGTGTCCAGTTATCGGTGAGGGTCATTTCAAGGGGCCCATACAAAAGGAATTACTTCTTCGAACATAATTCAGAGTTGAAAATGAGGAGGGCAAATGAGTAAAAAGGTTTGTGTTAAGCACTTAGTGGAAAGGGAGAGAGAAATCAGGAATGGTGGTTCCGACTCAGGGATCCCAATATTCTTATCTTTAAAAAAATAAAGAACAAAACCATTTCCATCATAGATTGCCAATCTGGAGAACAGTAGTTGTTTGAGTGAGGAAAACTCGGATGTCGCCCAAGCTTCCCAGATCTCAGATCCAGGCGCCGGATGTGATGTAAAACTCACATACAAAGAAACTCACGAGCATCGACTTCCAACAAGGATGACTCTCTATAGTGTGTCCATATTCTTCAAGGACAGAATGAGAAGGGTGCAGCTCAGATAAGAGAGACCGGAAGGGCAGCAAGTACCATAGGAAAGCCATTTACTTTTCAACCCGCACAGAGATCCCGGAATCACTGGGGATGACTAGAATGATGAGGAAAAGTTCCACGGTGGGGAAGAGGGAAGCAAGAAGTTTGGGGGCCCCAAGCTTTGTGACCTCTGTCTCCCTTCGTGTTTCCAGGCTGGATGCACTCAGGGTACCCTATCATGTGCCATCTGGAGTCTTCGCAGGAGCTCATTAATGAGGCTATCATGAGAAGCAGAGGCCTGTGGGGCGCCATCCACGAGCTGGGCCACAACCAGCAGCAGCCTGGGTGGGAGTTCCCCCCACACACCACGGAGGCCACCTGCAACCTCTGGTCAGTCTATGTGCATGAGACAGTCCTGGGTATCCCCCGGGCACAGGCCCATCCTGCCCTGAGCCCTCCAGAACGAGAGAAGAGGATCAGAGCACACCTGCAGAAGGGAGCGCCTTTGTGTGACTGGAACGTGTGGACAGCTCTGGAAACGTATCTACAGGTACAGAGCAAAAATCAGGGAGCAAGAGCTTCCCAGACCCTGTGATTAGTAGCACCCTTGTTCACAGGCACCCTCTAGCCCCTTCACAGCCCCACCAGCCTGGAACCACCACCTCCCTGGGTGTGGCAAATCTGGCTGCATGTCATGCTTCTAAGGTTACCACCTGTATGCTCAGAGAATGACACACCTCTCTTACAGCTTTGTAGTGTAGCAAGAAATGAAAAAAACACAAGTTTGTCTATATCATATAGCATACTGGTTAAGAGCAGACATAACATATCTGAGGTTGAGTCATAACTCTTCCATTCACTGGTTTGGTCTTTGGTCCCCTAATAAGTGTTCCTTAGTACATAAACTTTTGTTTTGTTTGTCCTCATCTTACTTTTTTGAGTCAAGTGAATGTTATTTCCCTTTATGGTTACAGGACGTGTCTACAGGACAATTATATTACACAGAGACATTGTAGGAGATAAGTCTGCCAGCAAGGTTATGAGACTTCCATATTCCACTAGAACCAAAAATATTTTTAAAATAAGTAACCAAGTCCAACCATAAGGAGAACACCAAAATTATGAAGCTAGTCTACTTCCCATGAAAACTAAGCAGAAGTCCCTGTTTCCCTCCCCAAACTTGCTTTCACTTTGAATGTTTTCGAGTTGTCAAACCTACTCCCTCTGTCACATTTCTTGTGATGTCTGCTACAGCCCCACTGATAGATGTCGTATGGCCCACTTTTTACAGAATTAAAAAGAGCTTACGCAGCCTGTCCAGTAGTACCTACTGAAGTGACAGAGCTAGAACTTGAAATCTGGAGTGAACAGCAAGCCCAGGCTTTTGTGCTTTCACACCCTTTTATTGATTTTTTTTCTGTGACTAATTTCCTGAAGAGTAGATGTGAGATGGCCCCGGGGGTCAGTGAATAACTCTACATTACACCAGTTTTCATCTTTCTCACATAATCAGCCTGATGGTCTGAGGGCAGCAGAACCACAGCGTAGACTCATACTGATGCGTAAGTCAAAGCCCTAACTCTGCCCTGTCCATTTATCCTCTTGCTGTGAAGCCTGCACCTCAGTTCACAAGGGAGATGGAGAGACCCACTGACATCTTGGAGACTCAGCTCTAAGACCTAAGCACCTTCCTTCACGTCCTAAAGGTCTCCCCAACATTCCTGGTGCTATTGCCTTCCTTAGCTCAGGCTCTCATTACTCTTCTCTTGGTCTCATGCCATAGCTTCCTCCTAAGTTATTCCACATTATGTCTCAGCCCCCCAAATCCTTCTTCCATACCACTCCCAAAATAAAGCTAAGTTTTCATCTCTCAGACTCTTAAATTATTCTTTTTCATGTACTGGATAAAGCCTGAAGCTGCTTGTAGATGTAGGACTTTTTGCCAACATTCCATCTACATATTTTCTGATTTCTTCCTCGTATTTCCCTCCAGTGGACGGAGCTGCTTGCAGTTATGAGTGCGTTTGGCTGTTTTAGGTTCTGAGCTTCCCACGTGTTCTTCCTGCTGCTGAAACACACTTGAACACCTTGTCTATTACCTATCAAGTCACCTGTCAAAGCTCAGCTCTGTTGTCCATTTCTAGACATCATCTCCTCAGCAAGCCGACCTCTTTAGCCATTTGTCTGTTTATGTCCTTGTCCCTCCCACTGACCTGTACCCCTAGAGGGATAGGACTCCTGCACCTTTCCTTGCCTTGTATAATATTTGGCACATGGAGGCAACTCATGAATGTGATATATTTAATGAATGTTTAATTTGTTGATGCATTGATTAATAAAATGCCAGAATCCAGAAAAGCAAGAACAAGTGAGCGATAAGGAGGGTCATGAGATTCTGAGGGGTGTTAGCTATCATATTCCATCTGTTCTTGGACATTTATACCCCAGATTTAGATATTTTTTTTCTCATATTTAAAAGAATGAATGGGCCTGGGAAATACTCAGATTTCTGCTATTTCAAAACTTCTGTAATGTTCCTCTATGAAGTAGAAGTCATACTCATTTTTAAATCCTTAAGACATTTCTGATTCTCTCCTTTTTTCCCCCAAAGCAGTATCCCACACAATAATATAGTACCTTGCAGATACTTGGAGGCCTGAGATATTTTTAAAAAGGCTGTTGTTCTGCCTGAAAAATGTTGACATTTACTAGCTTCGGGGTCCTAAGAGACTACATATGTAGGCTCTGAGGGAGTCTCGTCTCAGTCGGGCTTAAATATGTCCTGATGCTAAAGTAAACTCTTAAGAGCTGTGGATTCTTTTAAAAATTAAAGATAATGGTAATTGTTCTTTATTCAATGTGTACCTCTTTCACGCATTAGGTTTTCATGAGCCTCACTACTAGATTCAAGTGTATATGATTTGATGGATAAAAGATGAAGTGAACCAGTAAGGTTGAATGTACATGTAGTTGTAGGGTGAGGAGACAGAGGCAAATAATAAGAGTAAAGCTAATGATGAAGGGAAATAAATTACTCACTGTAAAATAAATATACTTAGCAGCATGCACATTGCAATTACATTAGCAAGGCTGAAAGCTCATTCTCCCCTTCTCCTTTTAGCTCCAGGAGGCTTTTGGGTGGGAGCCGTTCACCCAGCTCTTTGCTGACTACCAGACCCTCTCTGGCCTTCCCAAAGACAAAGATGGCAAGATGAATCTATGGGTGAAAAAGTTCTCAGAAGCAGTGCAGAAGAATCTGGTGCCTTTCTTTCAGTCCTGGGGCTGGCCTGTCCAGAAGGAAGTGGCCAAGAGCCTGTCCTGCCTTCCCTCTTGGCAGGAACACCCCATGAGAGTGTACATGGATTCCAAGGCCTAAAGAACATACAGTGGGCACTGAGGGAGAAGAGAAAGGATCCTACTGCTAACCCACCCCTGCGACCTGGCTTGAGATGTTCCAAACCTTGAGCTGGCATCCTGCTGTTACCAGATTCTTGGGTTCTCCAGGTTTTTTTCTGGGTTCTTCTTGCTTTGAACAAAGAATTGGACAAAATAAGCATGTATGTAGCAAGGTTTTACATTTATTAAAGTTAGGAAAAGAAACTGGTCTGCAGAGCAAATAGGGGCCAATTACAAGTAGGAAAAGAAGTCTACTGGGTGAGAGCAGACCACTGTGCAAGAGAGAGCCCAGTGGACACAAAGTAAATACTAGCCATCTTGCATATCTCCCACTCCTCAGGCGGACCTTGCCAGTAGGCATGAAGCTATGGCACACTTGGAGCAGTGGAACGGTGTGTCACTGAGCTCTGCAAGGTTTGTTGTCATTGATTCTAGGCCATCCTATCAAAAACCTGCTTGCATTCTCATGAGAAGAATTGAAGATCGCATTCTCTGATTGGTCTCGGAGCAGAGTTTTGGGATTTATTTTTCTGTGTATTTCCTGGATCTCCATTGTTGACAAGTCATGCCCGTGACCAGTTTGCCAAGCCCTCCTCTTCTGCCTCACTTCTTTGCAGCCTGCCTTCAGGGTGCTGGCCAAGGTCATACAGACAAAAGTGGAACCACGCTTCCTGGGAATGTGCTTTCTTTTTGATGCTATTATACCTGGCTAGAAACTTATTTTTGCCATCACACTCACCCAGCAAAATGCTGGAATTCATCTTGCCCTCCTGGGGTTTCTATTCATCAGTAGGTCTTTAAGCCTTGGGTTGCCATACTGTTTCATTCACCCTCCTCTCCTATCCCAAAAGTAACTATAAATAAAGATGGATCTTTATTTTGTATGGGTTTCCTTTGTCATCTTATATCTTTAGATCAGATTCCTTCTCAACTCTGCCTGACAGGTAGATTCATTATTAAGCCAGTGTCTTATAAAAGCTGCAAAGTTTCTGAGTCCTAAATTTACATAATCTTATATCCCCTTTCAAGACTGAGGACACCAAGATAATAGATTCACAGAAATACTCAGCTATCAATGATACTCAGAAGTCCCCAGCTATTGCCCTAGTCCTGTAGTCACCTTGGATTCCAGAAAAGCTTACACAAAACTGAGACTTGGCCAAGCAGAAATCATCATCTCATGGGGACTGAATTAAGTGAGAAGGATTTTTTGAGAGAGCTATGTTAATGATGAACCAGACTGCAGCCCAAATCCACCAATCCATAGAAGCTGGTCTTACTTCTTTCTTAATAACCCAATCTGATCCTTCCCATCAGAGTTATGCCCCTCTGAGCTCTTCAACCTGAAAGATCTTTAACTTTTGCTTCTTACTTTATAATCCTGCCTAATAAAACTGCCTCTGCTTCTCTCTCTCTAATGAATTATGAAACAGGTTTCTGTGAAAACAGTCGAGAACCAATCTGGAGCAAGTTCAGGTCCCCATCTCCTCTTTGGTGTACCTCTTTGAACCCTGATTAGCGACAGTTCCATCCACTACTAATTCTCCACTGTACCACTGACTTCACTCTCACAGCTTCATGCACTGCTTTCTGATGGGCTCCCAACAGGAACTATGTGAGCTGTCACTTACTTTTAGCTCTCAAGTGTTCCTCTGAAATCTGGGGGGAAGTCTCCGTGACCCCATCACTCTGTGTTCTACATGCCTAGAAAACCAGCACCATGTGGATGATGTCAAGATTAAGAAGTAGGCAGAGCCCTTGGATCATAGCAACCATAGCCTCCATTACCTGGTGGTTGAACTCAGGGATTTACTTCTCTAAACAATCCTGAATAGCGTAGTGTCCCTAGGATCCTCTTGTCAAAAGAAAGGATTTCATTGTGTCACCCTTGAGCATATGATGGATGAGACCTTGCTATTTTCTCAGATACCCCAACACGTCTTTTTTCTTATCACTATTAAAGTACTTAGCTTTTACTTAATGCTAATGTTTTCAGCATCCAAGATTTCAACAGCAACAGCTGTACCAGTGTTTTCTTTGTGGCCACCAGGAAGATTTTCTGCACTTTTGACTGTTTATTTTGACTCTGATTCTCATCATAAATCTGGTTAAAAGCAGCCAGTTGTACCCATGCCTGAACATTAGACTTCCTTGAAATGTCCTCTGCTTTGCTCGATTAATTAATCCACCGTTCTTAATCTCTATTTTCTGCAAAATCTGAGAAAAATTTGGACAAATGTTTAGCCACATGGCTTCTAACCCAACTCTAAATGGACCCCTTATTCTCAACTGAAACTGACTGATCCCAGCCTTCACTATTCAAAGTCTTGTCTTCTGAGTTCTGACAAATATTAGACACCAAGCACTGCTCACGACATTCTATGGCTCCTCTAGCCCTCATCTCAAACCAGTTTCAAAGACTTCTGAACCACACAATCAGATACAGTCATAGCGATGCTCCCATGGCAAAAACTCGTATCGCTTTTTAAATATTAATCACTTTCTCATCACTGAAACCAAGTACCTGACACCTGTAGCTCAAAGAAATATATTATGGTTTACAGTTTCAATGGGTTCAGTCCATGGTCAGGACAGGTGGAGGTCAGAATATGGTCAGAACAGCATAGAAAAGTACAGTGTAGGAAAGCTGCTCCTGACATAGCAGCCAAAAACAGAGGGAAGGGAGGAGTTAAGGATAACCATACATATGTCCAAGTCACCCATCCGGGGACCTGCCCCTGTGGACATGTGAGGCTTGTGGGGATATCTTAATGATTTCAATATTTAGCCCATGAAATGTTCCTATTTTCTGAGCATGTTGATAATATCCAGGGATTCTACAAAGTCCAGAGCATAGGCAAGGGTCTGGAAAAACCTCAGTGTCTCAAAATAAGCAGAAACCATGCACCTACTGAGTAAACAGAGGTCTTTCCCCCTCAGAAGTAGATCAACACAGCTGATGTTCCTCTTACAAGAACAGTGGCCTCAAAGGAAGGAAAGGATATTCCTTGACAAACTCATCTTGTCATTTAAATGTATCCTGAGACCCCATTCAGTGCAACTGCCATCTCTGCACTTGCCTACCCTCACACTTGAAGGTATATTATTTCTTTCACTCTGAAAGTCTATTATTTTTTAATAAACTTTACTGATACTCAGTATGATGGCCTGTGTGTACTTTCTAAAATCTTTTGCCCAAGAAACAAAGAATGGAAGCATATTGCTAGCTTATCACAATGTTAGACCTTAGAGTATTATGAACAAGCTTTCTAATAACAACTGTATAAACTTCACTGAAGGTAGAGGGCTCTTCAAGAGGTGAACTGAATTAGAGAATAGCACTTTCTGAACCCTATCAGCACCTTCTGAATCCTGTCAGCACAACTTTCTGTATTCTAGGCCAATCTTCTTTTATTTCATCAATACCTTTGTCAGGTGCTTTCCACATGAAATGTGCTCAGGAAACATTTGTTAAGTGAAGCAATAGCAAAAAGATCTAACATATAATGGTCAGGTTACTGTAGACATTATATGGAGGGTTTTTTGTGTTATTCCATGTAATATTCTAACATATCTCTGAGGGATGTAGCATTATCATTCCTATTTCACAGATGAGAAAACTGACACTGGAATATGAAATAACTTTTCTTGACTCACATAGATAATAAAATTAAAAAGTCAGTGCTTCCATAACACAAATAATGATAAAAATTGTGTAGACTGCTGCATGAATGATTTACAATTTAAATAAAAATTTTTCTAGAAAACAGATAAAAGGAAGTTCCATGAAGCCCTGAACTTTTATGTTTGCTGTTTAATTTTGAGTGAATATTAATTTAACTTCAAAAAAGTATTGATATCTGATTTGCTGCTTGCCTCAGCATATGCTTTGTCTCCTTTTGAGTAATCCAGCATTGAATAGAGAAGAAATTAGGACCCAGGAAATGAGTTCCAGAACCAATGTACTTAAATATTGATGTTGGCAGGAGTAAATGGATAGATATTGCTGGGTTTAAAATGTCACCCATGGTGGCCTGGGATTTAGCTCAGTGGTATAAGTGCCTACCTTGCAAGTGAAGGGTCGTGAGTTTGATCCCCAATACCAAAAAATAAATAAAATAAAGTAAAAATAAAATAAAATAAAATAAAATAAAATAAAATAAAATAAAATAAAATAAAATAAAATAAAATATCACCCATGAGACAAAGACAAAAATGGATTGTTCCCCTCAATGTTTTATGTTAGCAGCCGGAGCCTTGATGCCTTCTTTCTCTTACTGAGAGATGGTGTAGTTTGCCCCTTGCTTTTAAGTTCACAGTTCTTTGTCTATAACTGCAACACTCACCAAATAGTCTTGAGTACCCAAAAACTAATTTGCTGCAAATGACAGAGCTATTTTATGATTTTTAACTGTATAAATCTAAAGCTAGAAAAACTATTAGAAGAAAAGTACTCATGAACATTGGGTTGGACACTGAATCTAGCTTGGCTACCTTTGCAACTTGTTCTTACGCTTTCTCTTAAAGTTAATGTTTTTCCCCAGTCACTAAGTATACTAGATAGTGGTTTGGCTTGGTTTGGTTTATTCACGCTCTCATGAGCCACTTTATTACTTTGGTAAGAACCCTGTCACTAGAGAAAATGCCAAATCCTAAGCACTAGACCACCAGGGAAGTTAATCAGTTTCAACTCAGAGAGTCCAACTGATTTGGATGGGGTTGACCCACCCTGGTGGTAATCGTGGGCAAAAAATCTAGACCAGTTTGTATGTTCATCCATGCCTTCTGACACTAAGTGGTTCAAGTGATGAGGTGATCCATGCCAGGCTGATGAAATGCTCATCAAAGATGAATGCTGCATGTATTAGAAAGCCCATATTTCTTCCGGGAGAATCAGAGAGGAGGATTTAGTGAGACGCCAGATGTAGTTAATTATCTTAAGTAGTTGAAGAACACTTGATGTTTTGTTACTAAACTTTGTATATATATAAAAATTTAAAAGGAAAATTTAATTGTGCAAGCATATTGTTATTTATAGCTACAGAAGTAAAACGAAAAAATCAGTAATGGGGATTGAAGCCAAAATCTCACATACATCATGCTAATCCTTAACAGTATCCCCAGTCTTGTAAAAGAATATTTAAAAATAAAAATTTTGTAGCAAGTTGTGGTGACATACACCTCTAATCTCAGTACTCAGGAGGTGAAGCCAAGAGGATCACTTCAAGTTTGAAGCCAGCTTGGACTACACAGTGAGTTCAAAGCCACTATAAATTACATCACCATCTTACCATTGCCTGGAATATAAATAATGTGTGTTGCTATTCCAGCTAATAATAGAATATTGAAATGACAAGACTCTTTATCCTGAGCACATTTATGTTCCTGTTATTTTACCATAAACAATCTTTCTGGTCCTGCTAATGCATGCTGGTAATTTCAGCAATTCAGGAGGTAGAAGTGGAAGGGAAAACAGTCAAGTTCCACCGATTCTATTTAATGAGAGATGCTGTCTAAAAATATATATGGAAGTTCTACAGATGTACATCAGTGCTTTAATGCTATGAGCCATGAGACTCTTGAGGGTGTTGGGGTGAAGGACCGCAACAGGAAAGAAAATAAAGAAGAGGCAAAGCTGGAGTCAGGTGGGGTCCTTACTCTCCTGGTGGGAGGAAAGGAACTGCTATAGCACATGTATTTATACCCTCCCAAGAAGAATGTCAATTTCAACCCTGCTGCCTAGCAACTTTTTTGCCTGGCTGACCTGGGCACTTCCCCTTCTCCCAGCTGAAATAATTTCTTTACATGGCTTTTTTGCAGCTTGCGGCATTTTTAGGGCTCCCCTTATTTTAGCCCCACAGGTGATCAATCTCCAGCTTCAACAGCTGCCTATACTTTAGGGCTCCTAGGTTTACTCCACAGTGTCAAAATTGTTTTATTACTAACAAGTAAACATCAATGCTTGCCCTTTTCTCACTTGATCGCTTAACAATTTACCTTGAACTTCTTTCAAGTAGTGCACTTCTTTGTGTGCTGATTATCCTGGGCAATATAGTCGTTCAAGATGGTGCTATTTTTAACAGTTGATTGTTGTGGTGAATAAATTTCATAAAATTATCATGTTTATATTTCTCTGTTATAATATCTTACACAAATTATTTTTAAAATATGCAATTTTTAGTAAAAATAGTGATAATGAGATCCTGTCTCAAATCATATGCATATAAATAAAAATTTAAAATAAGAATTTTGAAATTGTCTTAGAGAGCAGGAGTGAAAGAGTGGAGAAGGAGTATAAAAATGAGAAGAGTTTGTTTGCGTTTCATAAACTCTTCATTAGTAGTTTATTTCTACCATATACCACCCAGATACTTTTAAAAGTAAATTTAAATTATATTCATATTATCATCCTAGCTCATACGCTGACACGGTTTTCTCTGATTTTGTTGCAGGCAGCAAGTTAGTCAGAAATATTATAGGCAGTGAGATAGTACTAGGTCTTCAATGGAGCCAGTGCAGACACCTGGAAACTGCCAGGGAAGCTGAGGCCTCCTGCTGCAGACCAGGCCTCAAGACAAAAGGCCAAACAAATGCACCCAAATCCTGAGCACTGATACCCTAAATAGTTCCCATACCCCTAGGAAAGAGTCATTGCTCTGTAAGAATGCCCACTTCCTATGTGACTTGCTTTCCCATTTGTCCCTAATGTAATCAATTTTACCTGAACTATGGATTTAACTGGCTAACTTTAGTTATGTCCCACCTCATGCCTTGTGAGCTCCCAGTCTTCCCCCACCTTGAACCCATGGTTTTACTCTATGAAAGTCCCTGAAAAAGACAGACTCCTTGGCAACCCTCTTGGGACCCCTTCTGTCTCTCTTCAGACGGAAGCTTTCTTTCTCTCAAAAATATATTCTACTCTTCATCTCCATGGATCCTATAACTCATTTTTTGGTTTTAGAGAACACGAGCTTGCAGACATAGTAGGTTAAGAGTTTCATTCCTCTATATCAATTTGATCCCCATGTGTTTTCCATATCCATGTCTTGTCACTGCCTTCCTTGCTTTTTTTTATCTCTAATGCACAGACTTTGTTCTTCTTCCAGGTCACTTCTGTGAAAAGAGAGTTAAAATTTATAGTCATTGAAAATTAGTCAGAATTTAGTTGAGTTACATATGGGAGGCATCAATAAACTGTCAGGACATGGAAATTGTAATAAAAAATAAATAATATGCATTACACAACCCAGCAAACAATCTAAAACCACATTTCATCGTGCACTTGCTCACAAAGATATCAATTCAGGTGAAATAATCATCAGGAAGCTGCTATTTGTTAGTAACTATTTAAGGTGCTTATTTGTTTATGTTTACAGCAGCCCTACAATGTAAGCACCACTGCTATCCCTATCCTTCAGATGCAGAGCCAGGAAGTAGTGAAGCCACTGTTGTGTCCCTGGGAGTTGGAGCTCGCATTCTTGATCAGCACATTGCTCTACAGTTGTTGTATGTGCCATGCCCTAAAAGTCTACTTGCATTGAACTTTGGCATGGCTAGTGGATCACATATTCAGACTATTAAAAGCCAAACAGGTTGCTGAGTGTAGCGGCACACACCTCTAGTCCCAACATTCTAAGAAGATAAAGCAGAAAGATTTCAAAGTCCAAGCCCTGCCTGGGTAACTTAATAACTTAGTGAGACTCCATCTCACAGAAATAAAAGTGCCTGGGGATATAGATATAGCTCAGAGTGAAGGTCCTGGGTTCAATTCCCAGCACCAGAATAATTAAACAAGCAAAAAAACAAAACAAGTTATTTTTAGTTACTCAAAAAGCAATTATTTAATGATAAAAGTCATTCACACACGGCACACAAATTTAAGAGTATCTAACTGGCTTCTGATACTCAGACACTTCCTCGCCTAGGATGGAGCAGGATTTTTAAGATCACATGCTTCAAACTTAAAATGTGGTGGAGTTCTGGAGGAAGCTGATCTTAAGCTCAAGGCTTTTCTAAAGTGCACTCATACACCCATCAACAACCCTGAGAGCCTTAGACAAGGAACCATGTGTCTGACAGCTTACTCAGTCTAATATCTGAAAAACCTGTATTTGTATCAAAGTTGATAGATTTTAAGGAAGTCACCCAAGGATATTTAATGATTATATTTAAAGCAGATAAAAAAGACTGTATTTCCTTTGCTGAGTACAATATAGTTGATAACTAGTTAGAATAATGCAAATTATTTTAATAATAGCTAGAACATTTGTGGCTGATCACAATAAGTGAACCATCAAATTTCCTCCTCCTGGCAAATGTCATTAAAAGGAAAATAAACAAAACAACTAAAGGGAATCAAATTAATGGTGGTTACCTGTAGAGAGCAGGATGACTTTAATTAACAGACATTCTGCTCATCACAGTTGTAATTCTTTTGTTGCCAGATAGCTTTAACTGGAGTTCAGGATTAAACGTATTAATTTATTGTCAGTGAACAGCCACTATAATTCATAGATCTGAAAATTCAAGGACAAGAGGCCACAGCCAGACATGGCCTCTATGCCAGAAATGTTCTGTTGACACAGGAGAAATATAACTCCCAACCTATTAGGTGTCAAATATGGCGAGTTTGTGGTCCCACATCAAGGAATGAAGTCATGAAGGAGTTAGGAGTTTTATGGGGAACAAGGAGGAAAGGTTAGCTCTTGGATTTCCAGGAGGGCTTCTGAATGGAGTAGCCATGGAGGCCTTTTGACAGGAGTAATGTGTAAAGCAAAGTCACAATATAAGTACATGAGTCAAACTACAATCAACCCACAGGATTGCAACTATAGCCGCTTAGTTAATATTGATCCAGTAGTGAAATCAGCCATGTAACAGGGGTGCATGTTAAGAAATAAGACATGTTTGGAAAAAGATGGGAACCGATGCTCTTGTCACCCACCTGAGTGACTCATACTTGGCTGCACTTTCTGGACCAGGTGATGCTAATTTCAGGATAATTCTAAATGTTTGCTTATGCCTTAGGGAGGCACATTGGCCTGGCCGTTATATCTTTATCTTGAGGCATGGTCTTCTTCAGATGTGCCTCCAAGCAGTAATTTTGATGTCTTTGTTTTTGTGCTGACTTCTCTGACAGCTCAGTTCTTCTCTGTGTATTAATTTTTATGGGAGACTGTCAAGCGCTGCTGTCCTAAGAGGCAAAGCACTTTGCCTGGATCTTTCCCTGACCTCTCCTTCAACTCTATTCACTGAGACATTCAGAGCTATATTGAACCAGATGTCCCCTTAACTGGCCAAAATAATGAATTTGAATCCAGCCAAGTCCCCAGTAGTCTCATTAATAGCAAAGCAGAAACACCAGGTGAGAGTTGCACCCGCTGCTAATGGAAGGAACGGAAGCTGGAGCAAAAGCTTGTGAGATTCCAGTGCTAAGATGTGAGATAACATCTCAGCTAAGGCCGTGGGACTTAGAAAGAATTGTATCTTTCTTAGGGAAAAGTAAAAAGATATGAATTTGTGTACATGCACTTAAGATAGCTAAGATGATTGTGCTACTAATTCTATTAGTTCTTGGAACAAAACAGTTAACATTCATAGGATTGGATCAATTTTGCATGTTTATATCTGATAATCTGAGGAACTCTTTTGAAGATTGCTTTGCAAAATAACAACCTTAGCTATGTTCCTACCACCTTGCTTTGAAAACCTATATTGTCATTATTTTGGGTTCTTGGTTATTGTTATTTATTTGTAGTTTTTGTTTCTTGTTTATCTAGTGATCTGTTTTATTTTGTTTTTCCTTCAAATGCAGAAAGTATAGATGTACATGTAGAGACTTATACATGCCTGGAACTTCTTACAAGAATTGATTATATTATAAGTGATGGTATGTACAGTTACTTTGAAGAAAAAAAGACATTATGGTAGCCATTGCTGATTTCCTGTCATCATGTTGTGAAGTCCAGTAATTCTTTTTTATTCTTTGTTTAGGTTGGTTATAGTCTGTTTTGTATTATTAATTTCAATATATATGAAGGTATGGACAGCTATTTTGAAGAGAACAATATGGTAGCCATTGTTGATTTTCCTATTATTTTTTGGTTTTGAAGGCCTGTAATGCTTTCATTCTTCTGTTTTGATCAGTTTTATACTATTTTGTTTGAATTCATTGTGTGTGAAGATAAGGACAGCTATTTCAAAGAAAACAAAAGACATTATGGTAGCCACTGTTGATCTCCTGTTGTCTTGCTTTGAAATGCTGTGTCACTTGCATTGTTTTGTTTCGTTCTGATCTGCTTTGTTGTTATGTTTTATTTTGCCCTCTTTAAAATTTAAAAAAAAAACAGAATTATACCTTCCTTGCAGTAAAAGTGTCAGTCTTGCATACATTAAGCTATTCTTATATTGTGAAATGGAGAGCGTTGTACCTGATACAAAACTGCTCTGTTGTTCATTGCAGCCGCAAAGTTTCTTATTTCTAGCACTCTGCCACAACCTGCACCCAATAAAAGCCATAAGCCTTTAGAAGTGTGGCCTTTTGTTTCAGAGAATGCATTAAGTCACCCCAGAGCTCCTCAACTGGAGAACTTTCTCTCTGTCTTACTTTTGCATCCACTTGCCATACTGCCAGATGGAAGACTTGAACACTCCACAGGGTTTCAGTAAATTTCTAACATAGCTGCCTAACATACTGAGATGGCAAAGGGCAGCACATGGCAGGACACAAAAATGTGTGTGAGTGTGTGTGTGGTCTCTGTCTTCTAATAAAGCCACCTGGGATCTATGAAGGCTCTACCCTAACCACCTTATCAAATGCTAACCATCTCCCAAAGGCCCCACCGCTGAAGTTTCCACTATCTTTATGCTTCAGAATAGGAATTTTATATCAGCATACGAAGCCTTTGGGGAGACATTCAAACCTTATCCAAATCATAACAAATAGATGCAAATTAATTATTAAAAATGAGATATGGCAGATTCCTCTATGCCAACAAAGTTAAAGCCAATAGGAGAGTTACCAAAAAATGCAGAAGGTATAGTAAGAAATACAGTAAAACTTAGTTCTAGGAGTTTCATCCATACGTGGGTCATTAATCACTTAGTCAACTTATGACCATGATTAGAGAATTCTAATCATATCTTGCAACAAGACTCTGTCATCTCATGAGGTTTTGCTTTTTTTTGAACTTCTCTTCTCAAACTTCCTGACAAAGCATAATATATAGAAGGTGCTGTTCTGGTTCTATTTTATGACCAGAAGACGATAGCACTTATCTAACTTGGCAGCACTAAAAGCAACGTCTATGTCTTTACTGGAAATCTTTAAAGACTGTGCAGAATCAAATAATTTGGTACACAGAGAATTCCTGAAATCCATCCAATGTCTGGCCCTAGGCCATCCTCTAAGCCACTGGATTATTGTATCCAAATCAGTTTAAAGCATATCATGTGGTTATGCTATTTGTATGTATGCTAAGTGAAAACAAAATATTACTAGTGGGGACATCATGATGGGTAAGAGGCAGCAGAGTTTAAGAAACAGAAGATGCTCACTAGGACCAACAGGTACTCAGAAATGGGCCATGAGAGAAAGTCTCAAACATAGGGAGGAAACATGGAGAAGCTCATTGGGTGAATTGCTGTATCAGAGTGTTTAGAGAAAGGCACGCTGCCACTCACCTGGTGTCCCTTACTGCTCAGGTTCAGTGCACACACTATCTTGGGACAGCTTCTAAGCCTGCGAAGAAAGATGACAAGTCCATCAGCTGTAGCCAAGTTGCTGCATTGGCACTGAGCATGCTCTTCACTGCCCATTGTCCATCTGTCCTTGGACTAATCTATGAGGAAATACAGCCCAGTGATCAAGGTATTCACTGAAGAACACCTTTTCAGATTAGGACACTAAGAAAGGTGTGAAGCCAGAGAATCATCTAAAGGATTGACTTAGAGGGGACACAAAACCCTAATGATAAAAAGAAACAAGAGTTTTATCCTTGATAGGGTCCTGGACCCAGGCATTGAACAATCTATGGGCCATAGACTCGCAAGTGTGTGCAAGATCTAGAACTGATATGATCTGAGGGTGAAGGAAAGACACGGGAGCAGTGCCCTTGAGGGCACTCCCTCATTGCCACTGCCAACTACACCAACACTTGTGTACAGTATCCCACCCAACTTCACTCTCTAAATGTCACAACGGATTCAGGACCCAATTAGGCTCCATCTCAGCATCCACCAAAAGTAGCAGGGCTTTGGTGCCTGCAAACTTCCTCCTACCACCTTCTGAATACTATTGAATTCCAAGGCGATTGGCCATTCTCCGTAGAACCCTAAGTGCCACTGAGTCTACAGGCTGATAGAGTATGTCTGAGAAGTGTAAACAATTTAGCATGGGTGGAAAAGCAGACAGGAGGAGCAGGTTCAGAAGGTAGTGCATGGTATGCTCACCCAGAGAGGTGTAGACAGAGCAGACACAAATATCTTAGCGGATTATTGCAAAAAATGGACAGAGACTGAGAAATTCCATCCAGACATCAGTACAAGGGCAAGTGCTTCTCCCACTGTTCCTCCTTCACTGAAATACTATTAAAGGTATTTGATTATAAGACTGAGACAACAGACTCTGGCTGGTGTTACCCACAGAACTACAGATGATTCTCACAGAGTTCTGCCTAGAGAAGAATAAAGAGGCAGGCTTGATTGTCTGCCCAGACCATTAAGCCAGTTCATTCACTGTTAGGCAAGAGAAAAAAAATCGTAGGAAGGGAACAAATTCAAGTACCACTTTCCTAGCCATGTCCACAGATGACTGGAACTCAGCTTCCAAAACTGCTATACAACAAAATCTCCCTGTTTTTGATCTAAGGAGGATGTACATACTGAATAAATTTAGAATGAAGTATAAATAGGATTTATGTAAGAGATCATTTATTCAGTGGCCCCTAAAACACAAGACACACAGAAGTTGGATTTAAGAGCTACTAGATGAGTCATAAAATGAAGACTTACAGGATCTAGGGATGTTAGAGGATGACAAAAAGGTATAAAAAATTTATTCATTATAAAGATTTTTAAAAATTAGGGCTGGGGATTTAGCTTAGCAGCACAAGCGCCTGCCTACCAAGCACAAGAGTGTGAGTTCAATCCCTGGTACTAAAAAAACAAAGGTAAAAAAATTTTAAACCTAGAGAAAGAACTTAATACCCAAGTAAATCAGGCACATATCTTCACGACCATAGAAGAACCTCCCCATGACACATAATACTCAAAATCCTCAAAATTCAGCACAGAAATTATCATTAAAACTTCTTAGGAAAAAAGAACAGCCTATCTGAATAACAGCAAATTTCTCAATACCAACAATACCTGGTGAGCCTGCCGCAGAGTTTTACAAGCCATCAGAGAAAATAATTGCCAACCCAGATTACTGTAACCTGCAAAACTGTTCCTCAGAATTGATGAAGGAGAATATATTCTGTGGCAAAGAAAATATTTTTAAAATTTATAAAAATAAATTTGTGACCACCAAACTAGTATTGCAAAAAGTACTTAAAAGAATCCCAAACAGGGACAGCAAAGCCAGCATCACCTAAGAGCTCAAAGGAAAGAATATGTCTCATTAAGAAGGTAGTTAAAATGCAGGGAAAAAAATAAAGGAATCAGTACTGAAAAAATGCAGTGACATAATTCAGTAAACACCTTTCAGTAATAACACTACTTTCGTGTTTTTAGGATTTCCATACGGCATGTAATAGTTTACATTCCTACAAATAAAGTAGAAGGGCTCCTTTTTCTCCACATTCTTTCCAGCATTTGTTGTTCTTTGGGTCGCGATGAAAATCATTCTTACAAGATAGATGGCATCCCAGTGGTTTTGCGATTCGCATTTCTCCAATGGCCAAAAATGTTCAAGTTTTTGATGTGCTTTGTTAGAGGCTTTTATTTTTTCTTTTGAGAAATATCTAGTCTTGTCAATGCTTTGGTTTTCATTCTTTTAATTTCAGGGGTCTAATTTTTGAATTATTTATAAATTCCAAATATTAGTCCTCTACCAGAGGATTAGCTTTCAAAACTTCTCCATTCTGAAGACTGTGTACACTGTTGACTTTTTATTGTTGCTTTTGTTTACTTTGATTGCATCTGGCTATGTGGTTCAGAAGCTTTAGGGCTTGCGGGAAAAATGTTTTATGGGAAAATTTGGAAAGCTTTGGAGATATGATCTAGAGAAACCCCAGGAGTCTATAAAAACAGCCACATAAATGATTCTTGTTAGAGCACAGAGAATCAGAATACTGATAGAAATGTGCAGAGAAAGTTTAAATTAGAAATAAGTAAACCATTAGCAGTGTGAACAGAGGCCTTGTGTAGTACATTTTAGCAGAAAAGTTGTCTACGTTTCAGGCATCACTTGTTCTGTTACAAGAGAACAATATTAAAGCTGGCAGACCAGCCTTGTGCAGGAAATATCAAAACAGCCCAATGTTCAGATGGTAGCTTGAGTACTGGTGGCTCTTTTTAGTCAGATTTATAATGAGAATAAGGAGCAAAAGACAGAGTATAAAATTTAGATACTTACATTTTTGCCCAGAAAGAATGACATGTGAAGTTGGGGACAAAAAAGGCTGCAAGGTCTTAGTATTACTAAAAAGAAATCAATATGTTAGACAGGGATAACAGGAGAGATGTCACAAGTGTATCACAAAAATAGCAGGACACCACTGATTACAGGCTCAAGTGTGATGTGTAAACCAGTTCATTGGAAAAGAGATCTCATGGTCCTCTTGCTCAACAATGGCCTCTTAAGGAACTGCTTTCCTGGGACTTTTCTGACAGGCGTGGACAGCCAGGCATTCAGGAGCCATGGCCCAAGGATGCTTGGCTACTTTTCAAGCCATCAACCCACTTTGCCCATATGATGTTTGTTTATCTGTTGTACAGAATTCAAGAATTGTGAAATCAAGGAGTCTTCCACCAAAATTTCAAAGGAAAGTCTGGGAGATGGGACCAGGAGCCTCAGAGAAAACAGTAGAAACATGGTGGCCCATATGCCAGGGGAAGCCAATGAAGTGCAGTGTGCAAAGCTAGCCTAGGAAAGAAACTATGTGGTTGCACCCAGCAAGGCTGTCAGGGTGGGGCTTCCCCAGCCTCGTGAAACTCATAACTCATCACACTGTCCCAAACACCAGGCACAGGATTACGTGACTCAACCTTTGCCCAGTGTGGTTGCAGTCTTCCTTTATTCCTGTTTTTGCTCTTTTTCCATTCCCCCCTCCCTTTGGAACGTGAATAAACTCTATGATCTTGTGCTTTGCGATTTTGCAATTTGTTTTTGATTTTTACAGCGGTTGATACTGAGAGCCTGCCTCAAATCTCAGGAGAGATTGGGACTTCAACTTTTGAAAAATGTACCACAGTTGAATGTTTGGGGAGAGAAATTGTGTTTCTAGCTGTATGACACATAGTTGTATTATGTCAGGGAAATTATGAACTTGATATTGTCTCTATTCGGAGATTAAATATAGTTGAAGAGATGGGATGAGTACACATTTCAGGGTGTCCAGATGCCCAGGGGGCATGAACTTGACTTCTGTACCTGGTCACTGACCCCCTTCTCTCTGGAACTTCCCTTCTGCTTTCATTCCCAGCCACCATGAATTAAGCAGCTTTGCAGTATTACGCCCTTCTGCGGAAATGTTTCTGCCTTGGAGCCTGCCAGTAATGAACTAAATATTCTAAAACTCTAAATCCAGCTAACTTCTCTTGATTTTTGCTGGGGGTGGTGGGAGTTGTCTCCAGCTAAGGGAAAGCTGATTTACACACAAACCAAAGTGATCCACCAATTAATGCAATCCCTACTAAAATACTAAATAACTTCTTAGTGGAAATAGAAAAAAATCCCCTTTAAAATACTCCTAAGGTGAACTGGAAGCACAAAAAGCATTAAATATACAAAAAAGTAAAACAAAAGGAACAAAGCTGAGTGCATTACAAAACCTCAGTTCAAAGATACAGAAACCTAAATAGCGTAATACTGGCTTAAAACAACAAACAATATGAAAGGAATACCCACTAAAACCCACATGTCCCAGTAGAACAAAAAAAAAAGAACCAGAAATAAGTAAAACCATGTACCATGTACCTGTAGCCAATTGATTTTTCAGAAAGGATCTAAGAATATACATTGGATAAAGAAAGTTCTCTTCAATAAATGGTGCTGAGAAAACTGCATGTCCACTTGCAGGAGAAATAAATGAGACTCCAATCCCTCCCCAATTATAGAAGTGAACTCAATGTGAATAAAATTTAAAGACCCAAAACTGTAAGACTACTAGGGAGCAAACACACAGGAAATGCTTCATGAGTTGGTGTAAGTAAAGACTTTGTAGATTTGACTACAAAGCATACACAGCAAAAGCGAAAACTGGAAGATAGGTTTATACCAAAGAAAGAGTTTCTGCACAACAAAAGAAGCAGCAAACTAAAGGGACCACAAAAATAATATTTTCAAGGTATTCATCAACAATAGATTGATATTAAGATTATGTAAGAAACTAGAAAAATGACAGCAACTTATAACAATAATAATAATGATGATAATAATAATAATATATTTTAAATTTGACCAATGACTTGAATAGATATTTTTAAAAGGAAATATATGTAAAGACTCAACAAGTACCTGAAAAATGCTCAACATCAATAATCACCAGGGAAATGAAAATCAAATCTATAATGTAGTTTCACCTTATCCCATTTAGAATGGTTATAGCCAAAAAGATTTTTTAAAAATGACAAATGCTGATGTGCATACAGGGAAAGGAGAATTCTCAACGTAGTGTCAGTTGATATATTACTATGTTGGTAGAGCTATTATGGACAACTACATGAAAGTGTCAAAAAATAAGGAATAGTACTGTCATATGATCCAGCAACTTCACTACTGAATGTATATGGGTATCCAAAAGAAATTAAATCAACATACTTTAAAAATCTGCACTCTTGTGTTTTTTGCAGGACTATTCACAATAACCAAGGTATAAGGTCATTATCAATAGATAAGTGGAAAAAGAAAATATGGTGCATTTATATAATTGAGCATTAGTCAACAATATAAAAGTATGGAATTCTGTCTTTTGCAAAAACATGCGCATGCTGGGACATATTATGTTAGGCGAAATATGTCAAGCATCAAAAGACAAATACTGCACATTCTCCCTTATATGTAGTAGCCAAAAAGTTGGATTCATATAGTTAGAAAAGAGAATACTGGTTACCAGGGTCTGGGGAAAGTATGGGACAGGATAAATGGCTAATGGATATTGAGGTACAGTTGGACAGGAGGAATAATCTCCAAGGATAGATACTGTTGACAACAATCAACTGAATATTTCAAAATGGCTAGTACAGAGGTTTTGGAACATTACCAAAACAAATAAATGATACATGTCTACGGTAACAGATATGCCCTTTAGTGTGATCTGACCATTAGACATTACACAAATATAAATATATATATATATATATGCATATATTTAAACATCATAGTATACCCCATAAATATGTAACATTATTACGCATTATATAAATTATAAAATATATACTGCATGTCTTTTTCCTTTTCTGACCTCAAAAGCAAACCTTTGAGTATATCGATTATTAGATTAGAAAATTTTGTGTTCATTTTATAAGAACTTTTAATTTTTATTTTTTGTTTGTATGTTGGTAGTACACAGTGACCGCATTTCTCAGGCAGAATCAGGACATGTACATAACACATGTTAACAGTCTTCTTTCATTACACTCCATCCAACCTCTTCCATCCCTCCGTCTCTTAGCCCACTTCCCATTCTGTAAGGGATATTTTAAGATGGAACCAGATCTTAATAAAGTGAACTTGTTAAACTACTGAAAATACTATGTTTTTCCTTTCTCCACCTGTTAACATGGAAGGAATCGTTAATTGATTGTCAATGCTGAGTCCTGGTCATAACTGAAATAATCATATACATTATGGTACATATAAGTTATTGTTTATAAGTGTACCATCTTTAGAATCCTTATTTATATTTCAAAGTTCAATTGACCTGTAATTTTCTCTTTTTTACTGTCAATATGTTTTGATATCACATCTTTCCTTATAAAATAAATTATTGAATGTTCCTTATTTTCATTTTTTGAAAGGGTTTCATGAGATTAAAATTATTTGTTCTTTTGGTATTTAAAAGAACTAACCAGACATGGTGTCTGGAATTTTATTTATAATAAATTTTATTTTTATTTACTGATAATGTTTCCTTGATAGGTCACAGATAGGCAACTGTTCTTTAATATTTTCATTTTAAAAGAAAAAAATTAAAACAATGACACAGAATTTCAAAACAAGATAACAATAAATTAACAATGGTTAATACATTGTGTTATCTTCAAAGTAGTTGCTCAGATGCAAGATAGAGGCATGCATGATCAAACAATGTAAGCACAACTGTTTTTTTTTTTCAAAACTAAAAGATATCAGTAATATAGCTATCTTAGCTATCTTTTGGATATATTTTTTCTTTTCCTTTTCTTTTTTCTCCTTTCACTCATCAATACATTTTTGAAAAGTATATTTTTTATTTCAATAATCTCATTTTTTTCTAAATTTCCAGCTGCAGTAGCTTAAATGTGTTTACAGTTTGATCACTGCAGCTCCTGTTTTTCTTCCTTTTCATTCCCAGCCTTAGTTATATTTGCTTCTTTCCTTCTGCTTTTTTCCATGATTGGTCTCACCAGAGAAAAAATTTATCAAAGAACTAACCTGAAGTTTGAATATTTCTACTTTCTTTGTCATTAAATAACATCTACTCTCAGTTTCACAACTTCTTTTCTCCCGCTTTTTGGAGGACATGTTTTAATACCACCATTTTCTATGTCCACACAATGATGGTTCATGTACTGTACTCTCCTTCTCTCTCCTTTTCTAACACTACTTACTGTTCTCTCATTGCATTTTCTTCACTAATGCTAACTTTTATGAGTATGCATTTTACAGTGCTAACTCATCTCTAATTTTTCTGCTAAGCACTATTCATTTTCTGACCCATCTTCTTCCAGCAATAGATGTGAAGCTTGGGAAAACCACAAGTGATCAGTGATCTTCTTTCAGTTGCAGTTCTAAATTCGAATGCAAAAGGGACACAATTTTGATAGCACAGACACCTTAATAATCCATTAACATATACATGTATTGGTTGAACACTGCTGTATATTATTTTAAATTCAGCAAAGAGATCACTAGGTACACCTATCAAGTGGAGTAAGGAGCGGATTACAGAGAATGTATTTTGAAATATTATCTCTCGGTAGGTTGACGTTCAGAGTTAGGGCTCTTCCCAAATCATGAGCACTGACCCAGGAATCTTGAGAGAGACCACAGCCGTAGCTGGCCCTGCGCTGTACCAAGATGCATTATCTTGTTCCTCAACAGAAGAACAGTCACCCAACTCACTTAGCTTAGCTTCTCTAGCACACCCCTGCTCACCTTGTTTCCTAATGGGATAACACCACGGCTGCTCCTTTTGCAGATACCCTGGCCTCCGCATCTTTCCACCAATGGTACTGCCATTTCCTAACCCAGCACTGAAGCAAAGATGAAACCAATTTCCTCCAAAGACCCTGTACTGGGGCATGGCCAGAGAAACTGCAGCCCTTACTCTTTTTGCTCATTTAGAAAAGGCTTTGTCTCAACCAGCCACCACTTCTAATAATAATCGTGTATGCTTACTACTGAATGTCGCAGAAGCTTTTCAGAGATTCCTTTCCTAGCTGCTGGGAAATACTATGACACAGAGTATGAAGCTGACAACTAAAGAACAATTGGAGTAGCTGAGATAACCCGACGGGTGCAGCACTTCGGGCTGCTTATAGACTGAAACACCAAGAGAATTGGTTCAGGAACCTGCAAGAAACACTACGTAAGTGTCCCCTGTGTGTTCAGGGAAGTCTCCAAGTCAAACACAGCCCATCCAACAGGAACCAGGAAGAAGGATATACTAGAAAATAATCACACTTTCTTGCCTATATATAGAGTCTCCAGACCACTCATACCTTACTTCTATCCCAGAGTCTCTTCTCTTATCCAGAAGGTCTGAGTTATAGTCTCCAGACATCCAGGTGAGCTTTCCTGACTTTCTGGAATACAAACTGCCCTCCTGTGCAGGCATGGAGGGAGGGAGGATGGGAGCGAGGACCAACATCCTTCTTCTGTATGTAGAAGTTGGAGTTTATGAGCCTTGGGTTTGGGGTAATACTGTGTCTTAGTCTGTTTTGTCATGAAAAGAAAATACCTGATAATGAGGAACTGCATATGTCTGTGGCCAGCCCACTGATTACAAATAGAAAGACAGGCTGGCCAGGCAGAGGTTATATTACCAGGCGCTGAAAGATACCTCAGAGGAAGTAAGCTTCCTCCTGTTTTCCTTAAATTTCTAGAGGGATAACTGAATCTTTCAATTACTCGAAAACCAGCTATGTACTACCCCTCACAAAGACTGGGACACTGCTGAAATTCTGAAGCACCTTGCCTAGCCTCTTTGCTTCTCAAAATGGAAAAAGGTCACCTCCTTCCTCGCCTCACCCAGCTCATAGTTACAAAGGTGCTATTTAATCAGGCAGAGCAGCCAGCAGAGTGGCTCTCCCGTGTGCCCCTGCTCATCCGGGCTTCCAAATAGAATAATACCACGGCCATTCTGTCTGCAGATCCCCCGGTCTTTGCATTATAGAGAAAGTGTCCTCAGAATACATACGGAAGCTTTTTCCACCTTCTTTCACTGTACTGAGTCTTTGTTTTCCTCTGTAGCAGCTGATAGAACCATGGCGACAACTCCCTCTGACGCATTCCAGGCCCTCATGAATGGAGTGACAAGCTGGGATTTTCCCAAAGACCCAGTGCCCAGCGAACTCCTCCTGATCGGGGAGGCCTCCTTCCCGGTGATGGTGAATGACAAGGGCCAGGTGCTCATTGCCGCCTCCTCCTACGGCCAGGGTCGCCTGGTCGTCGTATCCCATGAGGGCTACTTGCTGCATGCTGGCTTGGCTCCATTTCTTGCCAATGCAGTGGCTTGGCTCCGTGTCTCCCCTGAGGCTCCCACTAAGGTGCACCCATCCGTGGAACCCCTAGTGAACATCTTGAAGAATGCCGGGGTGGAGGCACAGACTGTGGAAGAACCTGGGGAGCCCCGGGGAGCTTACTGCATCAGTGCCTACCATGACACCTTGGCTGAGAAGCTCGTCCAGTTTGTGAAACGTGGCGGGGGCTTGCTCATTGGAGGCCAGGCCTGCGAGTGGGCCAGTCAGCATGGCTGTGGCAAGGTGCTGTCCAGTTTCCCTGGGAATCTGGTGACAAGCGTGGCTGGAGTGTACTTCACTGATGTCTCTGGGGACAGAGGCCACTTCGAAGTCTCTACAAAGGTGCCCGACATCCCACTTCATGTCAGGTGAGTGATGCTTTCTTAAGAAAATGCTGGTTCATGTTAAATGACAATTTTCTGTATAGGACAGCAGAAATCAGTCACTATGGAATGGAATGATTTCAAATTGTTAGTGTAATTATGGCCTGTGGTAGTTAAGGAACGATGTTATCTGTTTGTCTCCTACAAGGGAACCGAGTGGCTTGAAGACAAGGTGTTTTGCTGGTTTGGGTTTATTTTTGTGGGTTTTTTTAGCATAGGCCCTCTCAGTTACAGATACATAAAGGCACTGATAAGTGTAAACAAAAGTGTTCAGTGTCATTTCAGTTAATAACTGTTTCTCTTCCTTTTTTCTCATACCACTACTGCATCGTGTAATACTGGTACACAATGTGCTACGTAAGCACTGAGTGTGTGAAGGAATAGAAAGTGAGGGTCCTAGTACTGCAGGGAGAGTGTGCAAAGTGCGCTTGAGTAAGTCCCATGTTCTTGTACTGACAAGCTTTTCTCTTTAGAAGAAGACTGGGATCACTGGGAGAGGGTTACGCCTAAAAGAAAATGGAGCCACGCCAGGAAGATAGAGCCAGAGGAAGTCCTCTAGTATTTCTTTCTGTAGTGGAGTAGAATTCTCTGTAAAGAGTCAAGAGTGAAGAAGTGTTTTTATAATCTTATGAGATGATCACAGTGTACTATAACTCTTGTATGATTTGAATCCCAAAAAATAGTTAGGTCAAAACTCTTCCTCGTTTATCATTTGTCTGGATATGCCTTGTGCTTTGACACAGGTGAAAAGTTTCCTATGGAGTGACTGTAGCATAATTTAACATGAAAATTTAGATTAGAGCTAATTACCTATTCCTTAGAATTTCAAATGGGATATTTGTGTGCCAGTATATTAGTTTTTCAGCATAGTCTTAGGAGATAAATAGCTAGTTCACAAATACTTGCTTTTGTAATGTTGATGGATACTGTTAAATTGCCATTTAAATAGGCAATATGGATTTACACTTATAGCAAAATATAGTCCAGGCTATCTTTGTTACTGGATGAAGTTTTGTTTTTCAGTACAACATGTGAAGATGTTGTATATGTTTCTCTTATTATAAATACACAGGATATTTTTGTACATTTATAGTAATTCCTGTTTCTTCATTAAAATGTGGCTTTTTATATCCTTTATTAATCTAGTTTTTCTCTTTTTCTTACTGGCTGCTAAATGTTTCTCCCACATTAGAGATACCACTTGGCATTTAACATGTTTCAAATGTTCCCAATATTTGTTCTTCACTCCTACTTTTGGCTTACTTGTACCTTTCATATCGATTGTAGTCAAATTTTCCAGTTTTTTTCCTTCTTAAAATGCTTTGTTGCTTAGAAAATCTTTTTCCAATTCCAAATTTGATAATACATTTCCAGATATTTTTTCTAGTTTTTTGTTTGTTTCTTTTTTGCCTTTTTGAGACAAGAGTCTTGCTATGCAGTTCAGGGTGGCCTTGAGCTCACTGTGTAGCCCAGGCTGGTCTCAAACTTGCAACAATCCTCCTGCCTCAGCCTCCCAAGTGCTGAGTTTACAGGCTTTTTCTAGGGTTTTACAACCATATGTCTTACATTAAGATATTACAATCATAGAGATCATTGTTTTATGTCACATATATTAAGTGTTGTCCATTAGAATTTTGTGGCCTGTTAGGTACTGGGCAACATAGGTACTAATGAGGACCAGACAAGGAAGGGAAAATTAAGTGTATATTTATAGTGGCTGGCTATTGTCACTTGAGCTCTGCCTCTTATCAGATTAGATTCTCCTAGGACCACAAACCCTACCATCAACTGCACACCAACTTGAGGCCGAGTGCTTCTTATGAAGAATGTAACACCTGGAGATCTGTGGTGGAGTTGTGGTGATAATATTAGCCCTGGGGAGCAGCTCCAAATGCCAATTGACGTTAGCACAGAGGTTTGATTGCAAAGAGATCATAATAAATCAGATGCTTGCAGAATTATTATAACAAAACCCTACTGGAGGCCCCATTCCCTGGTGCCAAAATGATTGGGAAAGGTTGATAGAAGTTTTTCTAAGTGTATCACCAATGATGACAGCAATATTTATTGAAAAAAAATCCACATTTTACTCACTGGTTTTAAATATTGCTTTTCTATGTAATATGCTCTCATATGTATAGGGATTTGTTTTTCAATTCTTTCCACTGTATCCCTGACCTAATTTTCCAATTCTGGACAAACCACACTGCTTTTGCTACTCAAACTATGAAGAAATTTTGTTATGTGGGGAAATAAACTCTTTTCCATATTCCTGTATTGCATCTAAACATTTCCATAATTTCTTATGTGCTTTTATATACTGACAATTTTATATGAAACCTTCCCCCCACTTCATCAAATTCCTATAAAATATGTTGAGGTCCTGAGCAGGCTTATATTCAGTTTAGAGATTCTTTAAGGATAATTCACATTGAAAAATAGTGAATTGATTCACTTAATCATACACATCTTCATTTATTCAACAATTCCTTTGCACTCTTTATAAAGTTTTAAAGATTTCAGCAAAAAATGTTTGTAGAATTCTTGTCAGAATAGTCTTGACACTTGTACATTTTTATGTTTTTGAATTTAAAGATTATAATTTATATTTTAAAATTATAATTCATGCTTCCTGATTAATGGGACAATTATTGAATTTTGTGACTATATTGGGTTCAAGTCCTTTAATTAGTTATAGTACTTTGTCTCAGTTGATTCTCTTAAGCTTTCTACTAGTCTTCCCAGGAAACTGTGGAAACTTTACTCAATTTTTTTTAAATTTTAAGTGTACAAAATAAAACACTAGAAACAAAAGAGACAAATAAACAACAATAACAAAGAACCCCAAAGCAATAAAAATATAGGCTTTCAAAACAAGGTGGTAGGAACGTAGAAAAGGTTGTTATTTGGCTTAGTTATCTTCAAAACTCTTCAAAACTTTTAACTCAGATTACCAGATATAGACATGCAAAATTGATCTAATCCTATGAATGATAACTGTTTTGTTCCAAGAACTAATAGAATTAATAGTACAATCATCTTAGCTATATTAAGTGTATATATACAAATTTATATCTTTTTTCTTTTTCCATGCTTCTTGTCTCCTTTTCCCTGTCCAAGTTATTTTTGCCCTTTGAGCAGTTTCTTACCCTGTCACAATATTTATTGAAGATTTTGGATCTTGTTTATGCTCTCTGTTTCTTACACTAGGGAGAGAACAAATTTACACATGTGAGTTTGATTTATTTCACTTATGAGTATGGTCTCAAGTTGTATCTATTTATTCATAAAAGCCTCAGTGTGGTCTTTCTTTATAGCTGAGTAGTACTCCATTGTATAAAAATACCATATCTTTTTTATCCATTCCTCAGTTGATAGGTATTTAGGTTGTTTCCAAGATATGGCTATTACAAATTGTTCTGCTATAAACATGGATGCACCTATGTCACTTTGGTATGACGCTTTCAGTTCTTCTGGGAATATACCAAAAAATGGGATAGCTGGATCAAATGGGACCTTTGATCCCAGCTTTTTGAAGAACTTCCACACTGATTTCCACAGTGGTTGCACCAGTCTGCACTCCCACCAATAGTGCAGAAGAGTTCCTTTTCCCCCACAGCCCCTCCAACATTTGATACTGGTTGTTTTGATCCTGGTCATTCTTTCTGGAGATGAAATCTCAGTGCTGTTTTAATTTGCATTTCTTTAACAACCAATGATGTTGAACATTTCTTCATATATTTATTTCCCATTTGTATTTTGTCAGCTGAAAAATGAATATTCTTCTCAGATGTCCATTTATGGATTGGGTCTTTGAATCTGGGGACCTGATTTTTTTTTAAATTCTTTATATTTTCTAGATAGTAGTCCTTTGTCTGAGCGAGAATCAACTAAGTTTTTTTTTAAATCAATTTGGGGATTTTCTTTACACTCTGTTGGAGATTTCTTTTGACATGCAAAAACTTTTTAATAAAATGAGATCCCAGTGGTTGATTCTGGGAAGTATTTCCCGTGCAATTTGATTGTTGTTCATGAATTCTCTTCCTATGCTTATATCTTCAAGGTTTCTACCTAATTTGTCTTCCAGCAGATTTAGTGTTCCTGTTTTAATATTTAGATCCTTAATCTATTTTGGCTTTGAGTGCACAATGATAGGCATTGGTCTACTTTTAGGTTTTGGCATGTGGAAAGCCAGTTTTTCCAGCACCACTTAATAAAGAGACCGTATTTCTTCTAGTGAACATGTTTGGCCCCTTTGTGAAAGATAAGGTGGCTGAGTATGTCTGTAGTTGTGATTGTATCTTCTAATCTATCCCATTTATCTTCAGGTCTGGTTTTATTCCAGTACCATGCTGATTTTATTACAGTAGCTTTGTAGCAAAACTTCCAGTCAGGGATTGTGATGCCTGCTGCCTTGCCTTTGTTGCCCAGAATTGCCTGTGTTATTCTAGGGTTCTTCTGGTTCAAGGTGAATTTTAGGAATGATTTCTCTAGATCTGTGAAGTGTACAAATGGTATTTTGATTGGAATTGCATTAAATCTGTATAACAATTTTGGGAGAATGGCCATTTTCACAATGTTTGTTCTTCCTATCCATGAACAAGGAATGTCTTTCCATTTTCTGAAACCCTCTTCGATTTCTTTTTTCAGAATACTATAATTTTCACTGTATAGCTCTTTTAATTTCTTTGTTAGATTGTTAGATTGATTCCTAAGTATTTCATTTCTTGGATGCTATTGTGAAGGGTGTGGTTTCTTTTTCTTTTTTTTTTTTTGTACCAGGATCGAACTCACAACCTTGCACTTACCAGGCAGGCACTTAAACCACTGAGCTAAATCCCCAGCCTGGGTGTGGTTTCTTTAATTTCTCTCAGTGTGAGTTTATTGCTTATGTACAGGAATGCTATTTATTTTCTGAGTGCTCACTTTGTATTCAGCTACATTACTGAATTTGGTTATTATATATAAAAGCTTTCAATGGAGATTTGGGGGTTTTGTATGTAGAGTATCATGTTATCTGCAAATAATGATAATTTAACTTCTTCCATTCCCATCCTTACTCCTTTTACTTCTCCCTTTTGTCTAATTCCTCTGGCTAACATTTCCAGCACTATATTGAATAGGAGTGGTGATAGTGGACAGTCTTTTTCCTGATGTTAGAATGAAAGCTTTCAGATTTTGACCATTAATATGATGCTGGCTGTTGGTTTGTCATAGATGGCTTTTATCAGATTGAGGTAAAGACTATCTATTCCAATTCTCCACAGGGTTCTTACCATGAATAAGTGTTGGACTTTATCAAAAACTTTTTCTGCATCTGTTGAAGTGATCATCTGATTCTTGTCTTTGGCTCTATTAACATGGTGCATTACATTTATTGATTTGCATATGTTGCACATCCCTGCATTGCAATGAGTCCCACTTGGTCATGATATATAATTTTCTTGGTGACTTGTTGCATTCTGTTTGCAAGTATTTTATGAGGATTTTTGCATCTATGTTCATTAGGGAGGTTGGCCTTTAACTCTCTTTTTTGGTTCTGTCTTTCTCTGGTTTTGGTGTTAAGGTAATACTTGCTTCAAGAAATGAGTTAGGAAGGATTGCTTCCCTTTCAATTTCATTGAAAAGTTTGAGGAGTTTTACCATTTAGTCTTCCTTGAATTTCTTTTAGAATTCAGCTGTGAATCCATCAGGACCTGAGCTTTTCTTTGTTGATAAGGTTCTAATTACCTTTTCAATTTTATTCACTGTAATTGGGTTATTCAACAGTTTTATAGGGCAGTTCAACAAGATGGCGGACAGGTAGGTAGCCGGAGAGAGACCCTCTCTGAGAGAGACAGCTCAAATGCCAGAGAGACAGCTAAAACACCCTGGAGAGACCCAAACAGATAGAGATGGACTCTCACAACCCAGAAAAAAACTAAAGTGCAAAAAACCACTCGAACATGAGGTCCTGGGACTACCATCAGAGAAGCTAAGATCAGCGAGCACGGCGCCCTCCTCGAGCTGCCTGAATTCCTGCCCGACCTGAACAAGCAATCAGCACCGTAGCAACTGGCTTGAGCCGCCGGAGCGCAGAGCTGAACAGCCCTGCGTGCAGCTCACCCAGACCAGCCCTGCACTCGACCCACCCAGAGGCACCGTGAATGCCCACTGCAGCCTCGCTGAAGTCAGAGGTCGGGGAGTCCTGCAGTTCTCAGGATGGGCATCAACACACGGTGAGCGATGGGAATAAGACCCTCCCACGGGAAAGGGGAAACCGACTGGACAACATGTTGGATTTGGGCAGGACAGCCCTAACTCCATAAGGAAATGGCTTCAGCTGGTTGCTCCCCTCGCCGAGAGGATTGGCGGAATCTGCTTGGATTAGGCCAAGCCCCTGGTGGGGAGCCAGTGAATCGCTACAATAATACTTCCCTGAGATCAGTGCACACTGACGCAGTGAAGGCCTGCAAAGGTTGACTGGCCCGGAGGGGAGGAGCTAGGGCACACTGCCCATGGGTGAACTCTAATCTCTGATAACCTATTGAAGAGGGCTAAAGCTCCTAGCCTACGCCCTCTAGAGGAGCCTTAAACAACAAAAAAAGGTTCTGGGCATTATACTCTACACTTGTATGGAAGGAACCAAAAACATGATGAAAGGAAGAAATAAGAAACAACTTCCAGCCCCCAACCCTGAGAACATTTATCCAGGAGAGGTAAATACAAAAAGAGGCTGAGGGCAGCAATAACGCAACATCAAACACAGCATTAGCAGACATAAAGAGATATATTCAGGACCTTGTAATCGGGACCAAAACTGAAATATTAATTCAAGTTAAACAAGAGATAAGTAGATTAATAAAAGAAGGGCTGAACACCTCTCAAGAAGACACAGACAGAAGAATGGAGGAACACAAATTGAGAGAAAAATTTAATGAAGAATTCAAGAAAAACCTAGAATTCATGAAACAGATTCAAAGAGATTATCAGGAAACTAAAGACTCGATAGAAAGCTGGCAAAACTGCTTGAAAGAAACCAAAGATAGACTATCAAAAATTGAACACAGGCTTGCAATGTGAGGTCATGAAAGGGAAGAGCTCTTAAAAATAACAAGGGAGCAGGCAGTAAAGATACAAAGACTGGAAGATGACAAGAGGATCTATAACTTAAGAATAAAGTATGTGAATGAAGAAGCAGGAATCAAACCAGAGGAATTACAAAGGCTATTAATAGAAATTATTAAGGAAAATTTCCCAAACATAGAATAAAGAAATGATATGCAGAGGTATGAAGCATACAGAACTCCAGCCACCTACAACCCAAACAGAGCTACACCCAGACACATAATAATCAAGATCCCAGAAATTCAATATAAGAACAGAATATTAAAAGCCATCAAAGAAAAGAAACAGATCACCTATAAAGGAAAACCCATCAAAATCATGGCAGACTTCTCCACACAGACCATCAGGTCAAGAAGAGCTTGGAGTAAAGTAATTCAAGCACTGAAGGAGAACAATCTCCAGCCCAGATTGATGTATCCTGCAAAACTCTCTCTAGAAATTAATGGAGAAACAAGATGCTTCCATGACAAAGAG
>PVJX010016193.1:0-40883 GCA_004027295.1 Dolichotis patagonum
GTGTCCGTATTTGTGAGTGCTCCTCATTGTCCCTGATGCTGGAGGAGAGGTTCTGAGAGCTCTGGTAGGAAACCGGGATGTTTCCCAGGGCCTGTGCTCCCGGACTCCACTCCCCAAGCTGCTTAGTCTCAGCCCGGTCACCGATGTCTGTTGGAAAGTGCTTGACGGGTGAAGGTGTTGGCTGTCAGGACCACCTCTCTATCCCTTTCTTCTCTCTTGGATCCGTTCCTCTCTTCTTCCTCTTCCTCCTCCTCCTTTTCTTCTCTTCCTCCTTCCCTCCTGTTCCTCCTCCCCACTCCTCCTCCTCTTTTAAAATACCTGTCTTAGTGGGTGCGAAGTGGTCTCTCACTGTGACTTGGATTTTCACTGTTTTATGGCTAATGTTATTGAACATCTTTTCATCACTGGCCATTGCTGTATAGCAGTATATTCTCTGGAGAAATGTCTATTTAGACCTTTTTCTATTTTCAAATTTATGGGGTTTTAAATTATGTACAGAAGGAGTTCTTTATATATTTTCCTTTTATCACATACACAGTCCGTGAATATTTCCTCCCCATTATGTGGGTTGTCTTTTACTTTACGGATAAATTTGCAGCATAAGTTTTTAGTTTGAATGAGGTCTTATTTGTTTATTTATTACCTATGCTTTCAGTATTGTATCTAAGGTTTTGCCTAATACCAGGTCACAAAAGGTTTACTTCTGTGTTTTCTTCTAAGAAGTTGACAGTTTCAGCTCTTAAACCTAGTTCTCTGATTTCTTCGAGTTAATTTTTGTGTGCGGTATAAAGAATGGAGTCTAGCGCCATTCACTTGCATATGGATAGGTAATGGTCTCAGCACCATTTGTCCCACACCTTTTGTGCAGTTCTTCCAGAATATTCTCCTCAGTGACCTCAGAGTCAACATTTATACATGACATCGTGCTTGTTCATGAATCTGGAGATGGTTCCTGCAGGATATATTCTCCCCAAGACTTTGAGTTGATGAAGGAGAAAATATTTTACTCAAGAATTTTGATCAAGATATATATTGCTGTCTTATTACGAAGTAAGGAGTGTGAGCGTTTGATGTGGAATATGTGTCATTTGGGGGTGGTCTGGGGACTGGGTGTGGTCAGGCTACTGTCCTGCAAGAGAGATGCATCTCCCACACCGCATATTCTGGGGAAGATGGGAACCCTGTCCCGGAAGCCAGCAGCTGCTTCTGTGCCAGCCCTGACTCTTTCTGCGGAGGTCTGTGTGTCCATGCCTCTTTCCCCACTTGGGTTCTCCTGGCTCTCACTTCCTGCCCCTGTGGTCCTGGAAGCAAAGTGACTTTTTCCTTCCCCAAAGAGGGCGTAATGAATGTAGCCAGGGCCCAAGCTCACCCACCAGGAGGCCTGTTCAAAACACTTAGCAGAACGTTTCCTGTAATTTTGAGTGTGTGACTTCCGTTCCTCTTTCTGATAAGTGGGGCTGTATTGTCTCTTTTTTTTAAACATTAAGAAACAATACCATTAACCTTGTGAAGATGGAGAAGGCTGCTCCCACAGGGTGTCTTTCCTGGGCACGCAGTAGGCATAATAATTCCTGTGAAGGAGACGGAGAAACTCGCTGAGGACAAAGGACTGGGCCACCGTCCTGTGACTCTTCCTGGGTTAAAAATGCAGAAAACAGGACGTACACTCGGTGGGTGACGGCCCACAGATGGGAGCAGACCGCAGAGCAGTGTCACACATGTGACCTGGACCATAGACATCGTGTGCCTGGTCCTTATGTCGCTGAAGAACACAGGAGGAAACGCAGGTGAGGAAGAGAGAGGAGGCCTGTGTCAGGCGTGGGGAGAGTGCGGCTCGCTGACCCTTTCCGTGACGCACTCTGTGCCTGGCACCTTGACTTGCGTGGTGAGTAAACTTCCACATTCACTGACTGTGAGTTCAGTCAACAGATATTTATCACACACCTAGTGTGTGCTGGGAACTTTTGATAGTAAGGAACAAAAGGGTTTAGTAGTTATGAGCTTATTGTAGTCCACTGAGGAAATCTGGAAGTAGATGTAAATCTGGAGATAAATACAAATTAAAAACTACAAAGTAGTAACTACTCTAAAGGAAGAATATATAAAGAATGTTGTAAGGTAATAATATAAAGGCTCTGCTTTCTTGGGAGAGCCTTTTCTTAGTATGTGACATTTAAGCACAGACTTGAAGGGGGAAGAAGGGGGAGGAAGGCTTTAGGGACAGAATAGCAAGTGCTAAGGGCCTGGGGTCAGGGGGATCTTGATCTTCTCCAGGAGCTGAAGAGGCCAGTGTGCTTGGTAAATGTGTGGGGAACAGTAAGTTGAGACTAAAAGGTTTATTCTAGCTGAGCGTTTTGACTTTTTACCCTGTGGAAAATCTTTCTAGGATTTTTAGTGTGGAACAAAGGCAGGGAACTCTTTAAAGCATGTTTCTTTTTATGCTTCACAGAGCCCAGGGATCTACTGGGGTATGTTCTGATGGTGATTCACGTATGAATTTATCTTGGCTCAAGGGTTTGCTTGGTTGTATTAGACAGAAAAACAACATGTATGTTCTGTGTCATGCAGTATGGTTAAAACAGTCGCTTCACACACATGTATATTATGTGAACATACATGTGTGATATCTGTATGTATTTTTAAGAGAATATTTCTTACCACTGGAAGCCCAAAAATAATTTGTTCCTTTTCCTAACCCTTCCATATTTCTGCCTGAAGACTTTTTTTTTTAGTTTTCCTACAAAAGTTATTTGGCTAATAAATAGGTTCAAAGGCAGACAAAAGGAGCTTCCACATATGAAGAAAATACCAGGCTCTTGGAAGATATCCACGAATACAAACCATAAATCACAGAGAGCTCCTTTGAAATGTCATTCACCTCCCTTCCTCATAGGAAATCAGGGTCCAGGGAGAAATTGCCTAACATTACAGTTCATCTGGATCTTGTTACTCAGACTAGGATAAGGATGGTTAAAGGGGAGATACATCCAGTAGAAGCAAATTCGTTTGGAGTTTTATAGTTTCCCATTAAATAATAATAATTAAAAAATCCTGAGCTTTCTAGGAAGACAAATGTATTTATTTAGCATTCAGCACCTGGAAAATATTACTCACGATGACAGCCCAGAGAGTTATCTGTTCACCAGGGCTGGGCGGCAGCACAGCGCGGGAGTGGAAGTTGCCATCTGCTTCTGAATCCGTCGTCTCCCGTAGACTCAAAGCCAGGTGCTTCAGCATGGAGAAGCCCGAGCCTTTGGCAGGTTGGAGAGGCTGCTTCTGGTCATCGTCAGTTAAGAAAATATGGACACATTCGTTTATTCACTTATGAGTTCTGATTGTTCTGCATCATCACCAACACTTGGTATTGGCAGTTTTTCAACTTAAATTTTAGCCCTTCTAATAAACACACAGTGCTAACTCATTTTATGGTTTTAAATTGCGTTTCATAGATTACTAATCATGTTAAATATCTTTGTATGTATTTAGTCGCAATTCACTTTCCTTTAATACAGCTTCTGTTAAAACCTTTTACTATTTTTCTTTAATTTGGATCACCCCCACATTGAGTTGCAGAAATTCTTTACATATTAAGCTCACAAGCCCTTTCACAAATATATGTGTTAAGATTGTTTTCTTTCAGATGAATTAGTCTGGTTTTTGGAGCCTTTTCTTATTCCAAACTGTATATGGGATATTGATCTAGAGGCAACCTACCATCAAGTGGCCCCAAACAAGTGAATCTCTTAGAGAAACACATGAATTACTTGCTGAAGCAACTTAGTATTTCTTTCATTCTTGGAGCTGAATGTTTACATTTGGAGTTGAAAAGACACCCTTTGTGAGCATGGAAACAACATTCCATCTAAGACTGTCACAAAAAACAGCTCCCAGGCCCAGCATAGCCAAATCTGCAAGATGGAACAAACAGATGTCTGGTCCGTCACAGGGGGGAGTCCGGCAGGGTTTGAGGAGCTGTCTCTCTCTTCTGCTGTATCCTGGCTTTTATTAGCAAGACTCCTGTCCAGACGGCCCCTGCCTGGCCCTTAGGACTAAGTCGTAGAGTACCTGGAGTTAGGTCCCACTGACTGCTGCGGGCTTAAAGGATGGATGCTGGAGATCACTTTGGCTTTTCAGGAGTAGAACGCAGAGGCATTTACCAGACAGGGAAAATAAAGCTCTGAACCAAAGTCAGCTGGAGGAGAAAGCAGAGGCACGGACTGCCAGGAATGCTTAATTTTTGTGGTTCTCTAACATTATAAAGTCATAAAAATGCTTAATGTGAATTAAGCACTTCCTAATTTCCAGGCACCATTGGAAACACTTGACACTTTTTTTTTTTTCAATGAAACCTCATCTTTTCAGTGAAACTTCATCCAGCAGCAAAGGTGATTTTATTATTTCTCATTTTCAGACAAGGAAATAGAAACTTAGAGCTGGGGAATAAACACACGTCTGCTACCACACCTGGCCTTTGAGATCCTGCGGAAACCTTTTTCCACAGATGTGTGTGTCCCCATTTCTACCCGTGCATCAAGGAAGCAGCCTTCGTGGTTAATTTGCACTTTGTTTTTTCTTTCTGACCTCCTTTACTTTGTGGATTGCTATGGAGCCCCGTGCTTTTAAACATTTTCGTTAGTATATGTTTGCAGTACATAATGTTTACAGTCCTTGTGTGAAGTTGGAACATGTGCATGATACATCTTAATTCCTTTTTTCATCTTCCTATCTTTTTATCTCCTCATTTGAGAAAGATTTATTTCCCTACTTCCTGTTATCTATCTTTTACTTTGCTCTTTGTTTATTCTTTGGGATTCTCATATAAAAGAAACCATGCAATATTTAAGCTTGCACGTGTGCTATATTTCATTTAACATTACAGACTCAAGGTGCATCCATTTTCCTGCAGATGACTCAAGTTAATCTTTTTTATGGCAGAGTAGTACTCCATTGTGGATAAATACCACATTTTATTTATCCATTTATCTATTGAAGGATGCATTGGTTGCTTCCAAGATTTATCTATTATGAACTGTGATGCTGTAGATATAGGTAGAGATGCATGTATCCTTGTAATACAGTGTCTTTAGCTCTTTTGAAAAGATATCTACAAGGGGAATAGCTGAGTCAAATGGAATTTGTAGTTTTGAGTTTTTGAGGAATCTCTGTACTGTCTTCCACAGTGTTAGTTTGCATTCCTACTGACAATTTAGGAGTGTTCCTTTTTCCCTTGTAGCCTTGCCAGCATTTGACACTGTTTTATTTCTTGATGATAGCTATTTTTTCTGGGGTGAGATTGAATTTCAGTGTTGTTTTAATTTGCATTTCTCTCACAGCTGGTAATGTTGAACATTTCTTCATTTACTTTAATAGGCATTTATATTTCTTCTGTGAAGTGTCTATTCATTCCACTTGGCCATTCTGTTGACAGGGTATTTTATTTTGGGAGGTCTAATTTTCTTGACTTCTTTATATATTCTAGATGCTAGTCCTCTGTATGAGGAATAGCTGGCACACATTTTTTTCCATTCTGTAGGTTGTGTTTTCACTCTTGATTGTTTCTGCTGCTGTGAAGAAGGCTGCTAGTTTAGTGTGATCTCATTTACTGATTGGTACTAATTCCAGTGCTATTGGTACTAATTCCAGGTTCTATTCACAAAGTCTTTGCCTACACCTATAACTTCAAGAGTTTTACCTATTTTATCTTCCAGCAGTTTGAGTGTTTCTGTTTTAATATTTAGTTCTTTGATCCCTTTTGATTTTAATTTACTACATGGTGAGACATGTGAGTCTAAATTTAGTCTTCTGTGTGTGGATAGCCAGTTTTCCCAGAAGCATTTATGGAACAGGCTATCTTTCCTCCTCCTTTGAGCGCCTTTGTCAAAGATCAGACAGTCGAGTGTACTTGGGCTTGACTCTCATGTGTGGTTTTGTGCCAGTACCGTGCTATGTTTGTTACTGCAGCTGTGCAATATAACTTCAGGTCCAGGATTGTGATGCCTCTCGCTTTGCTCTTGTTGCCCAGGACTGTTTGACCTATTCTGGATCTCCTCTGGTTCTGTATGAATTTTTGGGTTATTTTATCCAGTTCTATGAAGAAAGCTGTTGGAATTGTGATTGAGGTTGCATGAAATCTGTGTGTTGATTGTAGAAGTCTAGCCATTTGAGTACATAGGTTCTATCTATCCATAAAGGGAGACATTTTCCATCTTCTGATGTTTTCTTCAATTTCCTTTTCCAGAGTATTGTAGTTTTCATTGTAGAGGTCTTTCACTTTCTTAGTTAGGTTCTTAGGTATTTAATTTTGCTATATGCTATTGTGAATGGTATTTCCCCCTAATTTCTTTCTCAGTGGGGTTCATTTTTGGTTTACAGGAACATTATTTATTTTTTAAATTTTAAAATAAAAAAAAGATACAGAATTTCAAAACAAAACAATAGATTAACAATGTTAATATATTGCATATTGTTATTTTCAAAGTAGTTGTTCAGACTACAAGATATAGGCATGAAAAAATGATCATTTTATCAAAAATGAAAGCATCACTGTTCTTATTGATGAACCAATGGAGATTAATAGTATAATTATCTATCTTGTATGTATATATTTATAAATCTCTCTCTCTCTCTCTCTCTCTCTCTCTCTATATATATATATATATATATATATGATCTTTTCCCTTCTTTCTTTTTCTCCTTTCCCCCATCCCAGTCATTCTTTCCTTTTGAGAAGTTTCTTCCCCTTTTACTTTCACAAAATCTGTTGTACATTTTGGATATTATTTACTCTTTGAGTTTTTTACACTGGAGAGACAATATGATGTGTATATGTGTGTCTGAAGTTTCACTTATGACTATGGTCTCAAGTTGCATCCATTTACCTATAAAAGTCTAAAAGTTTAACTTTTCTTATAACTGAGTAGTACTCCATTGTATAAAAATACCACATCTTTTCAAAGCATTCCTTGGTTGATGGGCATTTGGGTTGTTTTCAAGATTTAGCTATTACTAATTGTGCTGCTATAAACACGAGTGCACATGTATTGCTGTGGTATGATATTTTCAATTCTTCTGGGAAAAAACCTGGGAAATAGCTAGATTGAATAGGACCTCTAATCCTAGTTTTTTGAGGAATTTCCACATTGATTTCCACAATGATTGTACCAGTCTGCACGCCCACCAACAGTAGAGAGGGTTTCTTTTTCCCCACAACTCTGCCCGCATTTATTATTGGTTGGTTTCTTGATGATAGCCATTCTTTGTGAAGTTAGAAGGGCCTATCATAGGTACATTATTGATTTTTGTATTTTGATTTTGTATCCTACTGCACTGATGTATTTGAGTGTTCATTCTAGAAGTCTTTTGGTAGAATTTTTTTGAATCTTCAGTGTAGTGATTTATGTCATCAGTGAATAATAGTAGTTTGACTTCTTCCTTTCCTATACATATCACTTTTCTTTTCCTTTTTCTTGCCTAGTTGCTTTTGCTAATGTTTTGAGTACTATGCTGAACCAGTGTAGTGATAGTGGGCATCCTTGCCAGGTTCTTGAACTGAGAGGGAATACTTCTAGCATTTCACCATTTACTATGATATTGGCTGTTAGTTTGCTGTAAGTGACTTTTATCGAATTAAAATAAGGTCTTTCTATATCTATTTTCCCTGTATAGTTTGTTTTAATCATTAAAGATTGTTGGGTTTTCGTCAAAGGCTTTTTCTGTGTATTGAGATGATCATGTGATTTTTGTCCTTGCTTCTGTCTATATGATGTATTATATTTATTGGTTTACTGGTTTGTCGAATCATTCTTGCATCCTGGGATGAAGCCTACTTGGTCAAGATGTATGATCTTTTTGATGATTTGTTACACTCTGTTTGCCAGTATCTTGTTGAGGATTTTTACATCTATATACATTAAAGAGATTGGCCTGTAGTTTTCCTTTTTGTTTGGCTCCTGTCTGGTTTTGGAATCATGGTAATGATACCTTCCAGAAATAACATTGGGAGTACTTCTTCTCTTTCAGTTTCATTAAAGAGCCTGAGGAGTACTGGTGTTAGATATTCCCTGAAGTTTTTATAGAATTCAGGAGTGAGTCCATTTTGGACCTACGTTTTTCTTAGTTGGTAGGTAATTTTTTATTATTATTATTATTATTATTATTACTGTTTCAATTTCATTGTCAGTCTTTGGATTATTCAGTGTTTTTAAATCTTCTTGGTTTGGTTTTGGTAATTGATATATATCTAGCAATCTATTCTTTTCTTCTGAATTCTCCAGTTTATTGTTATACAGGTTTGTGAAGTAGTTGTTAATGATCATTTTTATTTTGACAGTGTCCATTGTAATTTCACCTTTTTCATTTCTAATTGATTTGAATCTTTTCTGTCCTTTTGGGGGGCTAGAATAGCTAGCAGTTTTTCTGTTTTATTTATTCTTTCAAAGAATAAAAATTTGAGTCATTTTTTGGTCTTAATTTCACTGATTTCTGCTCTGATCTTTATAAGTTACTTCCTTGTGCTAGCTTTGGGTCTGGATTGTGCTTGTTTTTCTTGAACTTTGAGGTACATTGTTATTTATTTGGGCTTGGTTTGTTTTTGTGAGGTTGAGATTATAACTATTAGGACTATTTAAGTTGTGTTCCATAAATTGTGATATGTTGTACTGGTATTATCATTTAACTCTAGAAACTATTTTATTTCTTCCTTGATTTAGTCTGTTAACAATTCTTTGAGTCTATTGTTTAGTTTCCAAGTATTTGTATAATTTCTGTGTTTTCTTTTGTCATTGATTTCTAGTTTCATTGTACTATGATATGATAATATGCATGGTATAATTCCAATTCTTTTAGATTTACTTAAGCTTTCTTTATTGGTTAAAAAGTGGTCTGTTTTTGAAACAATTGTATGTGGTGCTAAGAAGAATGTGTATTCTGTTTCAGGTGGAACACTGTAAATATTTACTAAGAGCATTTGTTTAAAGGTTTTGTTCAATCTGATATTTCTTTGTTAAGTTTTTCATCTAGTTAATATGTACATTTGTGATAGTGGGATATTGAGGTTCCTCAATTTGAATTGAGTTTCTGTTTATCTGATCTTTTATGTCTAGTAGTACTTGCTTTATAAATTTGGGTGTGCTGTTGCTTGGTGCATATATGTTAATAATTGTTATCTCTTTCTGCTGTATTTTTTCCTAACCAATATGCAGTGACCTTTTTTGCCTCTTTTGATCAGTTTTGGCTTGAAGTCCATTTTTTTGAATGCAAGATAGCTATACCTGCTTTTATTCAGGTGTTCCATCCTTTGATTTTTTGTTTATGAATTTATTTTGGGGTTAAATATATTTCTTATATGGTGGTACCTCAGTTTATGAGCTTAGTTTGTTCCATGCTTCTGGCAAAGATGGCTTTTTTCATGTTTGTTTGGGAAGATGACTGCAGTTGTGTCTGTCACTTGAAGCAGAGTTCATGAACAGAAGCAAAATTTTACCAAATGCTTCTATTCATGAACCAAATTATTTGCAAACAAAAGCATTTTTGAATTGAGGCATTACTGCACATATTTGTTTCTTCATCCATTTTTTTACTTCTTTGTAAAAATAACTTCTTTGCTTAAGATAGAATTTCTGGTTTTCAGGGGCATGAAGACTGAGTTATTCAGGTCATACTGTGAAAGCAGATCACTGGACCAAGTCCCTTATTCCTAACTATACTGGTTTATATTTCCTGGTTTCTGTGTCACAGAGTGAAAGAGCGAAGGCTGACTCACAACAGATGATAATGCCTTACAAGAACTTCCTGAGAGTCCATGTGCATAAACAGCTTTCTTCCTCTACCTAATGCACTAGAGTTGAGAAGAAAGACTCAAGGCTTTGCCCAGAAGCTTGTGCAGGACACTTAGCCTCTCTCACTGCAATTGAGGGACTCATTTCTACACCAGTCATGCAGTTAGTCTGTTCCAGATTTGTGTCCCAGTAAAATCACCAAAACCTGCCTACCGTGGGTCTTCCAAATCATTCCTGGAGACTTGGAATCATAGCTGTTAAAACTGAGAATGCCAGGAATCTGTGTTACTACTTCTTTACCAACACTAAGTTTTGATTTGGTTTAGATTCGATTGGTGGTTCTGAGGCTTTGGGTGAGAATGAAAGCATATTTAATTCTTTTAAAACCTTGGTCAGTAGCTAGATTAATACCGGCTTATTCCGATTCTGAAGATGAGAAGGAGGATGTAATTGTTTGATGCTGGAAGGAAGAGTGTATACAGACCTAGTATACTCAAAATCGTGAGCTCAGCAAAAATATGTTGCCTGATCCCAGCCACCACCTCCATATCCTCTTTTCTGGCATTAGTTTTCTCCGCATTCCAAAGCCACTTGCAGGAAGGACCTAGCATTAACCATTTTCCTGCAGTACAATTTCGATAAAGTCATTCTCTTCCTAGAGAGGGGGCCTGTGTAGTGGTTAAAGAGTGCTAGAGCCAACTTGCCTGCTACAAGTCCCATGAATAAGTGAAAGTATTGACTTAGCCATTCTTACTTGTTACCCTCCTTAGGCTGTTCCTAACTTTTCACATGTTAAATAATGCCACTGTAAATTTATTTGTTTAAGGAGTTGGGTTAATGTATTCTCAGAATTGGGATTTCTGGGTTAAAAGCTCAGTCAGAAATTACTCAACTTCACTTTTTTTCTCACATGTAAAATGGAACTGAAAATAATAGTACTTGCCTCATAGGTTTGTGTATATGAATCATTCTGTGTAAAACTCTTAGAATAATACCTGGCACATAGCAGGTGTTAATTTATTATGATGATAAAGAGCTTTTGTCTATGCCAGGAGTGGATTGGTTTTAAGCTTTATTCCTCATTATGATGCGAAGGGCTCTCTCCTGCTGAAAAGATATCCAAGGTTTTAGGAGACATGGAAAATGGTTTTCTTCAAGCAAGGCAGCCTTGCTTTGATTCATTTCCGGGAGCAGGTGTCTGTCCTCTTGTGGAGAGAGCCTGTGACTCTCCAAGGCAGTAGCAAGGGGTGCAGCCTACAGGGCTTTGAGTGTCTTTGGTGGACTCAGGTGACCAATGTGGCCCAAGACAGGCCAGCTGCTCTCCTACACAGTTTTTCTGATTCCTCCTGGGCAGCCATGGCCTCTAGAGGGCCAGGGTACTGGGTCAGACACAGAAAAAGGCTAAAGGACTATTGTAAAGGAATAAAGGTTAAAGCTGTGTCATCACCTGACTGTCCCCCCGGAGACCAGGTGTCATCATTTCCTGGAGCTCTTTGACAGCAACTGTTGCTCATACTCCAGGGCTTCAGTGAGCTTCAGTTCAAGTCCCTTAATACTTAGGTTGAAGCAGTGTACCCATTCTTGGTACTGCAAGTCCTTGACACTGGTATCTGCCATGGTTTTCTTAAGGTCCAATCCCGATGCCCTAAGGACTTCTGTGGGCCCCATGGACAGTTGTCATACATTTCCTTAATATTTACCCTGGGCATGGAGGGTCATCAAGAAATGTTAGCTGAGTACATGCTACTTAGCTATTCTCTGAGGGTGGACTTAGGTTGCTTCCATTTAAAACATTTTAAATAGTGATACATAGAATATATTTGTACATATAGCTGCTGCTGCTTCCTTTTAAATTATGTCCTCTTCTGGAAATGATGTTTCTGGGTCAAGAGTTAGGAAGAAATTTACAGCACTTGAGATATATTGCTTTGCTTTGCTTTGCTTTGCTTTGCTTTGCTTTGCTTTGCTTTCTTTTTCTTTCTTCTTTTCTTTCTTTCTTTCTTTCTTTCTTTCTTTCTTTCTTTCTTTCTTTCTTTCTTTCTTTCTTTCTTTCTTTCTTTCTTTCTCTTTCTTTCTTTCTTTTGCCCAGGTTGAACTCACAACCTCATGTTTGCCAGGCAGGTGCTTATGCCTCTGAACTGAATCCCTGGCCCTTTGATATATATTTCTGAGCTGTTTTTCCACAGAGATTGTGCCGATTGCTAATGCTTCTGATCATCTTTTCTGTGTTTTCCTGTTTTTGTTTTTCTGTGGTACTGGGAATTCAAACCAGAGGTGCTATACCACTGAGCTACATACATCCCCAGCCTTTTGTATCTTATTTTGCAACATGCTGTTGCTTAGATGCCCAGAATGGCCTTGGACTTGGAATCCTCCTGCCTCAGCCTCCCAAGTAGCTGGGATCACATTATCATTCCCAGCTCTGATGTCCTTTGGGGACTTTCTTGCTCTTGCTGTTCTCTCTGCCTGGAATTCTCTTCATCACCTTTTCTACCCTGTCTTCCCAGCTGTATTCGAGTCTCAGTTCTACTCTGCCTTTACTGGCTTGGGGCCTCCCATAAAACTCTTTCTTACTACTTTACTAGCTAAATAATGAGATTTGATTTTTAATTTTACATTTGATTTTTCCTGTGAAGATATTTTCCTTTATTGGATAACTAGCTGTATTTGTTATTCTGTGAATCGGGTTTATTCCTAGTTTCTGTTAGATGAATAATGCTTATCTGATTATCTTATTTGCTTATCTTTATCATAATGCTTGTCTTTATCATATTTGCTGCAAAAATTTTCTCTATTATTCCTTTCCTCTTTTTTCCCCACTGTTCTTCCCTTCCTCTCTCCCTCCCTTCCTTTTCTTTTTCCTCTGTTTTAGTGCTCCGACAGTTCTGTTGCTTTTCTCCTTTGACTTTTGTTTGTAAGCTATAAGCCTTAGCATCTGCACACCTGTCACAGGGGCAGAGCGGGTACTTCCAGCATGGTGTGGGAAAGGCCCTCGTCTTAGGTTGCTGACTGGTTTACACCTTGCTCCATAGTGACTTTTGGATTTCCCAGTGGTTCTACTAGTTCATCGTGTGACAGGAACAATTTGTTGCCAGTGTTTCTGGTGTTGTGTCTTTGTTCCCTGGGGTGGAGAACAGACAGGCAGCAGGGTCGTTGTTTCTCCCTCTGCGCCTGCCACCACATTCCCTGTGTGGGGCTGTGATGAAGGTGGGCAGGGGAAGGGCAGCTGGCTGAGTGCTGCAGGAAGGAAGCGGATTACTGTCGTGAATGCCTCCGGAGGAACCGAAGCCTTTCTCACTGAGAAATACGGAAGAGAGGAAGGATGGAGTCAGTATTTCTTGGCCCGGGCACAGCTGGCCTAAGAGCCCTAGTTAGGGGGTTGGTACACAGTGGGGATGTGGGGATGTTTGTGCTGGCACCAGTGTGGGGCTGTATTACATGAAAGGAGGAAAGCCATTAAAGTAAGATGGAAATGTTAGGCCGGGCCTTCTCAGGGTGTATCAGACAATCAGAACACACAGGTGTTGGAAGGCGGAGGTCCATGGAAAACCTGAAGGGCCTGCCTCCCCCGGGCCTCCCCTCTGAGTGTGCAGTACTCCACTGAGCTCCCTGTGGCTGCTGAGCATAGGGATGGTGCTGGTTGCTATGTAATCACACGGAGCAGCCGTCTCGGCCCAGCTGCCAGAACTGCAGTTCACCAGTGCAGGGAGAATGAGGGGCGCAGCAGTGCTGTTCCTCAGTTGGTGAGCCCTACTTTCCCTTCCGTTATTTTAAGCATTAAGCTAGTTATTTTATGGCCCAAGCCTAGGGTGTGGCTTGTGTGATATATTGTAATAAAAAAATAACTACTTAATAGAGTAACATAATTGACCTAAAAATCATGAAAATGTAACCATTCCTGAGAGGAACAATGGAAGGAAATTAAATAACCAAAATACAGTTGGATAGAAGGAATTCATTCCAGTATTCTATAGCACAGTAACTACCGTCTATAACAATTTATTCTCTATTTCAAAACAACTAGAAGAGTCCTAAATACATAGAAATGGTAAACATGTGAACAGGGAACCTGGGTTTGCTCATTACATTGTAAATATGTATTGAGTTATCATACTTTTATGGTTTGTGTCTGGATGACCCCCCAAAGCCTCTGGCAGTTGTGGGGGTGCATGCTTTTCGGAGGTGGCTAAATTTAGTTTGTGACTGACTCCTGGCTCAGTGCTGGGATTATGGGTGTGAGTGCTACACCCCCTCAAGGGGGTCAGAAGAGACAGACAGAGTCTTCTCTCACGCTCCTCCCTTTTTGCTTGTTGCTTTGGCTGTCTTCCACCGCCACGGACTGTTGCTCCTCGGCCATGCTGCTCTGCCTTGCATCCAGCTAATTATGGGCTGAAACCTCCACAATCTGTGAGCTAAATAAACCTTTCCTTCCTTCATTTTGGGTGTCAGGTATTTTGTCTCAGCAGTGAGAGGAAATCAACTAAGACACATACTGCACCCCATAAATATGTGTAAGTATTTACATGTTAGTTTAAAGAAGCCAGGAGAAAGAAATGTTTATACATCCTTACCTCCTCTCTTGGTATGCGCAATACAGTGGGCTGGAGTTGATTAGTAATTGTCTTGAGAGATGGCTACGTGAAGTGACATATTTTTGAGCTGCTTAAGGGTAGGGCTTGGAAAATACACAGCGGGGATTTATGAAAGTTTAGCGATACAGAATATGAATTAAGTCCTGCTGCGTCTCCCAAGATGTAGTGATGTCTGATGTTTAAGAGTGTGCTCTGTCACCAGTAGATATTAGTGTGGTCCAGGCATGTATATGATCAGCTAATGAAAACAAATGGCGTAGCAGGTGTGAGTGGCAGATATAAGGATGGCTACCTCACATCCCTTCTGGAGATTTCTCCTATTGTCCAGGGTCCTCAGGAGCAGACCCTTTTTTGATTCCTGCCTCTATGAACTATGTATCTCTTAGCTCTACTTGATCTTCATCACTGTGGGTGTGTGGGGAGACAGGGTCTCACTGTGTAGTTCTTGCTGGCTTGGAGTTCACTATGTAGCCCAGACTGACCTCAAGTTCATGGCAATCCTCTTGCCTCAGCCTCCTGAGTATTGGGATTGCAGGAGTACATTAGCATGCCTGAGTGTTCATCACTTTTAGAGCTGGCATGCATGATGGATATGAATTGGGATTGGTTTGTTGACTGGCTGATGGACGGAGTAGTAAGGAAGTGTAGCAGCTGTCCCTGTTTTTCCTTGTTCAAGTGCAGTGGAAGTTTCTCATGCAGGTTGAGCAGAGCCCTTCTGGACTCCTACCTTCCTTTAGGCAGGGCCTGTGGTGTTTGTGGTTGCTCTTTACTGAGAGTTCTGATCTTTTGGAATTGGTAAGAAAGCCTATAGTTTACTAATTCATACTGGAACCTTCAGGGTGGTGGTTCTCTAAGTATAGGTACTGGACTGGCCTAGGACTTTTAAGAAATGCAAACCCAGGCCACACCCAGAAGTGCGTTAGAAATTCAGTTTCACAGGCCCCAAGCCAGCCCCGCTGCACCAGAAACTCTGTGGGGCTCAGCAGGCTGCGTGTCAGAGCTGCCCGGGTGATTCTGATGCACCGAGACTTGAGAGCCACTGTTGCAGCGCATGCTCAGTAAACACTGGGGCCTTAGACATCCCTATTAAAATTTTTTAGCTTAAGGTACAATTTGCACATTAAATTGTATATAAAGTATACAATGTGATGATTTATGTGTGCATTGTGAATCAAATTAAAGAACACATTCATCACTTCAGGGTTCCCTTTTTTGGGCAAGAGTGCTTCTGATCTACTCTCCTAGCAAATTCCAAGAGTACGATATGTTAACTTTGGTCATCATGCTGTCCTTCTGTCCCTAGAACTTACTCATCTTATGAGTAGAAATTTATACTCTACTGTACTTGGCCAACATCATCTCATTTCCCTCATCCCCTGGTCCATAGCAGCCATCCTTCTACTCTGTGTGAGTGGAACCTCTTCTTAAAAGTCTCAAGATTGTTTTTTTTTTTAATGTCATGCTGGGGTGGAGACCTGAGTCTCTGGCTTGGTAGGCAAAGTTCTCTTCCAGCGAGCCACAGGCCCAGCCCAAAGTCTCAATTTTATGAGTGAAGAGAGAGAAGGGCTGTGATGTGAGCGTAGATGTGCTGACTGGGGCAGAAGATCAGAGGGGAGGGGAAGAACAGAGATGACTTTTATTCCAGTGTATTTATGGAACTTGCGTTGGTGTGCTGGACCTACTCGCGCTGGCTGGTGAGGCCGATTACACACTGTCATCTGTTCTTTACTCTGTTCAGTGATGTCAGGCTGGGAGCTGGGTCGGGCACGGTGGGAACATCTGCGCTGCAGAGCTGGCAAGCTCTGAGGGTCAGGCTCCCGTCCGCCCTGATGCTGCCGCCTCAGCCCGCTTGGGCCGGCCCGGCATGGTAAAATGTGTGTACACAGCTACATACCTTAGCTGTTCTCAGCAGAGTCACACACAGATTGTACTGCCCTCTAGAGCCAGCACCACTCGTGAATTCATTAATCCTTCAGCCACGTCTGTGTTTTCAAAGATTACTTTGACAGTATTAAAACTCCAGGATCTTAGTGCCAGAAAGGAGCTTCAGGTTTATCTTCTCAAAAGCCATCTGATTTAGTAAAAAAAGACAACTTTAATTACTTTAAATGTTTAATGAAGAACAAGCCTGTAATGATCACCCGCTGTAAGGAGTCCCAGCGTTCAGACATCCCCTCCTGGCCGTCTTGGCACCTTGTCCTGCAGTGGGGTAGGTTCAGCCAGGCTGGGCCGGAGAGGCAGCAGCTGCTGGAAAACTGGGCGAGGATGGGAGAGTGGAGTCACCTTCTCCGTGGCCTGGGAGGGTGTGGGAGAGAGGGCTTGGGGCTTCCTGCTTTGGGAATAGGGTGGTGAATTGAAATGTCAACACAGGGCCTTCTCTGAACTTATGTCTCTGAGGGATTGACAGAGGAACAACTGAGGATTTGAGATTTCAGGGTTCCCAGGCCAGGGGGCCCAGGCTTTTCTGTAGTTTCCCGCCAGCCTCTAATTCCATCTCTGTCTTGGATGCCGGGTTACACTACTCGCAAGCAGGGGCTGGGTGTCCCTCTCCCCAGACGGTATCAGGAATGAATTAGCATGTTTCCCTCCTGTAAGTGATCCTCTTTTTGAATAAACATCCCCTGGGTTTCTGCGATGTGTAACTAATGGAGTGCTAAACTCTCAGGGCTGGTTTAAGACTCAGAGTGCACACGTGTTGCCAATCCATCATGCTCCTAATACTAATTAACATAGCAGGGACACAATAAAGCCACAGATCCTACGCACATTACCCGGCTCTGGTTTCGCTCCCATAACAATCTCGCTATTGACCTAGCGCGAGCATACATTGGGAAAAGGAACTGCGGCCCTTCTCCCTGGCTTGACCTGCCCCACCGAACACAGAACGCTGCTCTGTGGCATCAGCAGGGGTGCCCACTGTCTACTTGCGGACAGGGCCTGGGTTCCCAGGGTGGCAGCTGGCTCCCCAGCTGTGCCTGGGTGAGCGTGTGCAGTTTTCCTCTGACCCCCTGGGCTACGGTTCCCGGTGGGATCTCAGGGCCTGCCTGGTTCCCAGCTCCTGAGTGACCTTCCGTGGGACGCCTTGGGCCCGAGTGAGAGCTGGTTTACCTGCACACCGAGTGAGAGCTGGTTTACCTGCACACCGCCAAAAGCCTTCCTTAATCATCCCAGTTTAGGCCATCAGCAGTAAATAATGCGGCTGCGTCTTTCTTGGGATTAGAGTACATTTGTCAAAAATCACTTCATGGTACACTTAATACTCCAGCTTTCATTGTATGTAAATTCTCCTTTGATAAGAACATTTAAAAAATGACTTCAGTGGCCACCCATCGGAATGAACCACGAGATCGGGATGTCTCTTTCAAGCACAAGATAGCGATGCAGCAAGATAAGCCGAGGCTAATATGACACCCATAATGCTGTGTGTCAAATCGTATGATTATTATTCTCCAATGACATTATTCTCACTAAGTAAAAATGGATATAAACTTATACATTATTTTTATCATTATCAATATTTTACTCATTATAGCTCACTTCTTTTTTTCTTTTATATTTAAAATTTTTTTTCCAAATCCATTTTATTTCAAGGATAAAAATTTAAAAAAGTAAAAAAAGAAGAAAAGAAAAAACTACAACAAAATTTCAAAACACATCAATCAGGGGCAACAATGATACATAACATTGTGCATTTTCATCCCCAAATCATTCACCCAGAGCACAAGACCTCTACATTCAATTGTCCAAACAATACCAGCACAAATCTTTCTTTCCGGTGAACTCAGAGAAATCAGTAGTATAACCATCTTAACTATTATTTTTATATACACATGTTTTTTCTTTTAGCTTCTCTAATGAAACAATATGATGTTTACACATGTGTGTCTTATTTATCTCACTAATGAATATGTTCTCAAAATGCATCCGTTTAGCTATAAAAGTCTCCAGTTTATCATTCTTTATGGCTGAGTAGTACTCCATTGTATAAAAATACCACATGTTTTTTATCCATTCCTCAGTAGATAGACATTTAGGTTGTTTCCAAGATCTGACTATTACAAACTGTGCTTATATAAACATGGGTACACATACATCACTGTGGTATGATGTTTTAAATTCTCTTGGGAAGATACTCAGAAGGGGAATAGCTGGGTTGAATGGGACCTCTAGTCCTAGTTTTTTGAGGAATCTCCATACCGATTTCCACAACGGTTGCACCAGTCTGCATTGTCACTAACAGTGGAGAAGGGTTCCTTTTCTCCCACAGACCCTCCAGCATTTGTTATTGCTGGATTTCTTGATAGTAGCCATTCTTTCTGGGGTGAGGTGGACTCAGTGTTGTTGAATTTGTATCGAATGGCCAGTGATGTTGAACATTTTTTCATATATGTATATTATGTTTGTATTTCTTCACTTGAGAACTATATGTTCATCTCAGATGCCCATTTTTGGATTGGGTCTTTAAATCTGGGAGAACTGATTTTTTTTTTGTGTTCTTTATATGTTCTTGATAGTAATCCTTTGTCTGGGGAACAGCAGGAAAACATTTTCTCCCACATTGGGGGTTGTCTCTCTAGTCTGTTGGTGGTTTCTCTTGCTATGCAAAAGCTTTTTAGTAGGGTGAGATCCCAGTTGTTATTTTTTTGTGATAGGTCCTCTGCAATTGGGGTTTGGTTCACAAAGTCTTTGCCTACACCAGTGTCTTTAAGAGTTTTACCTACTCTATCTTCCAGTAGATTTAATGTTTCTATTTTAATATTAAGATCTTTGATCCATTCTGATTTTAGCTTAGTACATGGTGAAAGATATGGGTCCAGTGTTAATCTTCGGTAAGTATAGAGCCAGTTTTTTCAGCACCATTTATTAAAGAGGCTATGTTTCTTCCAGTGAATGTGTTTGGCACCTTTGTCAAATAAAAGGTGGGTTAGTGTGTCTGGAGTTGTTCCTGCATCTTCTAATCTGTTCCATTGATCCTTAGATTTATTTTTTGCCAGTACCACACTGGTTTTTTTTTTGTTTTTTGTTTTTTGTTTTTTGTTTTTGTTTTAGTTACAGTAGTATAATTTCAAGTCAGGGATTGTGATGCCCCCTGTCTTGTCTTTGTTTCCCAGAATTGCCTTTGCTATTCTAGGTCTCTTCAGGTTCCAGATAAATTTTAGGATTGTTTTCTCTAATTCTGTGAGATATGCTATTGTAATTTTGACTGGGATTGCATTGAATCTGTGTAACAGTTCTGGAAGTATGGCCATTTTCACTATATTGGTTCTTCCTACCCAAGAGCATGGAGTATCTCTCCATTTTCTAATATCCTCTTCAATCTCCTTTTTCAGAGTACTGTTTTCAATATAAAGGTCTTTTACATCCTTTGTTAGGTTGATTCTTAGGTATTTAATTTTTTTGGATGCTATCATAAAAGGTATTGTTTCCCTGATTTCTCTCTTGGTGAGTTTGTTATTGGTGTACATTTTTGAGTGTTGACTTTGTAACCAGCACTGTTACTGAATTTGCTTATTAAATGTAGAACTCTTTTGGTGAAGTTTTTGTGGTCTTTTAAGTAGAGTATCATGTCATCTGCAAATAACGATAATTTAACTTCTTCCTTTCCTATCTTTATTTCTTTTATTTATTTCTCTTGTATAATTGCACCAACTAAAGTTTCCAGGACTATGTTGACTAAGCGTGGAGACAGTGGACATCCTTGTCTTGTTTGTGATTTTAGAGTGAAAGCTTTCAGTTTTTGTCTATTTAGTATGTTGTTGGCTATTGGTTTGTCATAGATGGCTTTTATCAGTTTGAGACAAAGCCCATCTAGTGAATTTTCTGCAATATTTTTAACATGAATGGGTGCTGGACTTTTCAAAAGCTTTTTCTGCCTGTATTGAGATGATCATATGATTTTTGTCCTTGGCTCTGTTAATATGATGTATTACATTTATGGATTTACATATGTTGAACCTTACTTGCATCCCTAGGATGAATCCCACTTGATCATGGTGTACCATTCATTGATGATTTGCTGCAGTGTGTTTGCCAATATCTTATTGAGGATTTTTGCATCAGTGTTCATTAGGGAGACTGACCTGTGAGTCTCTTTCTTAGTTGGGTCCATCTCTGGTTTTGGAATCAGGGCAATACTTGCTTCCAGGAATACATTTGGAAGTATTACTTCCTGTTCAGTTTCATTAAAGAGTTTGAGAAGTACTGGTGTTAGGTCTTCTCTGAATTTCTTATAGAATTCAGCAGTGAATTCATCAGGGTAAATTATTTTTAAAATTAAAGAGTATACATACAATGTACATTCAGGGTAGAGCATTGCTTTTTTAGCAGTGGTTGGTGTATAAAATACTATGCATTTCTGTTTAGAGAGGAATGGGCCGAGCCAGAGGACATATGACAAAGTGTTCCTAGTCAGGTGCTGAAATATCTGCAAATAAGTGCTGCATAAGTAGTGTTAGGCTAAGCCTTGTTTTCCTAAATCAGTGGCTCAATTCAAGACTCTCTGCATCTTTGGGCTGGGGAGGCAGGGATGCCACATATCCTCACCTCTGATTTGATCAGTGTGGCTCAGAATTTTAGTTTTGCACTGGGGCCTGTAGACAGAGATCTTGAGGTAAATATGTCTAAATCACTTGTGAAAATAATGTTTAATGTCCTCCTCACCCAGCTCTCAGTTTTATGAACCTATCACTCTCTGGCATCATTAGGAGGTAATTGCATGAGTGTGTGTTACCATGGGAGGGTTCATTATTATCTTTCCAGAATCACAAGTCTTTTCACATTGAAGCAGGTCTAACATTAGGGGGCAAAGCATAGTTATGCATAATGTAAGATACTGCAATATTTTTTAAAAAAATTATATACATGAAACAATGAGGTGGGGGGATGTAATTTAATGGTAGATTCCTGGCCTAGCAGTCACAAGGCCATGGGTTCAGTCTCCAGCACAGAAAAAATGAGTAAATAAAAAAGGAAACAACTGTGCATCATCTAGGATATTATATAGTATTTAAAAATTATATATGACAATTCCATAAAAATAGGAGAAAATAGTTTTAAGAGTTGTATTGCCTGGCAAGAGAAAATGATGGAAGAATGATTTGTATTCTCTGCTGAAATATTTCTGAAATTTCTGTTTTTTGAGTGGTGCTAGGGACCAAACCTGGGCCTTTGCACATGCTAGACAAGCCTAAATAGCTTAAATATTTTTAAAGATCAGGAAGTTGGAGATGGTAAGTTTTTCACATAGTCTCAGTCAGGGACTTGTTTATTTGTCTCACAAGTGGGCACTTCAAAAGGATATTAAAACCAATAAAAAATAAGCCTTGAGAGAAAAGACAAAAAAACAATGTCACACTTCCAAGCTCGAAAAACATCAGAGGCTAAAAGTCCATAATAGAGTCAGTAGCCAGTAGTTAAATAAGCAACCCATTAGATTAAGAATCACAGTGTCAGTACAGTGATCGTTGTGATAGTTAGCTAATTATTGATGACTTCGGTCCTGCTGGAGAATTACACTAAAATAGTTTCATTAACCATGATGTTCTTGATAAACTACAACTAGGTTAGCATTGTTAGTAAGGTAATAAATAGTGTAAAAACTGGTCTTTCTATTGACATCTCAGTCTGAATACATGGATTTTTAACCTGCTTAGTATACATTTTGATGTTTCTTGCAATTTATTCCTTTGTAAAATCAGGTAGAATGCCTTTCTCTCACATCACACTCCTCCACTTAAGTCACCTGGGTTGTTTCGTTTGTGCATCTGGGTACACACCGCTAATCTATCACGTTACCTTCCTGTCCAGCCTCAGTCTTTCCCCAGTCTCTGCATAGCTTTCTTTTTTCTTTTCTTTTCTTTTTTTTTTTTTTTTGGTACTGGGGATCGAACTCACAACCTTGAGCTTAGCAGGCACTTAAGCACGCTTAGCACTTAAGCCACTGATCTAAATCCCCAGCCCTGCATAGTTTTCTTACTCAGGTTTTTCTTCATGGTACTCCTCACCATTTGACGTATTTTGTATTTTCTCAATTTTAATTTGTCTGTCTTCCCTTCACAAGACAAAAAACTTTGTTTTAATCAATGCTTTATTCTCAGAATTTAGAACAAGGCTTAACACACAAAGTGCTTCATGAATGACTCTTGGGTTAATAAATACAGAACTTTTATTTGCTACTCACAAATTAATGACTTATGTTTCCAATCAGCAAGTACTTACTGACCACATGTTTTCTTCCAGGTATTATTCCAGGTACTATTGGGATTGTGAAATATATTAAGATGTGATCTTTACTCTTAATAAATTTACAACATAGATCTGGAAAAGTGATATATCAAAATGATAAAGCCTAAATAATACAATATAAAATAACTAAACATGCAAGGTAGTAGGTTATAAAGAGTTCAGATGTTAAGATAAACCAGAGGTCAAAGGAGGAAGGTATTCTTGCAGGGGTGAGCAGAAGTGTGTTGGTATAAAATACGGGATTAAGCAACTCCTAGGAGATTGCAGGTGGTAGAGAACCAGGGCTGGCAGTGGTGGAAGGACATAGAGAAGATGTTAGTAGGACAGGCAGGGGATTTAGCCGGCGTCCCCATCCAGCACGGGTGATTCTCATAGGCCAAGGTGGAAAACGTGAGTGTGGAGGGCTTTGAAAGCCAGACAGCAGTTAGGGCTGCTGGTCGTGTGCTGGTGGCACTGGGAAGGGTGATGTGTTTGGGGGTGCACCATAGTGGCATCTTTGGCTGAAATGTGCAGGAAAGTGAAGCTTGCAGAGATTTGCTGATAGACCCGGTGACAGAGACAGGCCAGGCTGAGGACTAGGAGATTGAGCCACGTACCAAAGAGGAAGGCTGGCCTTGCAAATGGACTCAACTGAACAGGCTGATTAGGGAGTTTGGGACTGGCCCAGGCCAACTATCTCTTTTTTATCTTTCCTTTACTGTATTAACATTTAGCCTTTTGGTTGTTTCATAGCTTATTGGTACCTTTACCAAGACAAAAATGATGATACCTACTCTTGTAATACCTTTTACAATCCTTGTTTAAAAATTGGTTTACAGAGGGGCAGAGAATTGGGTCTAGAGATTTTATAAACATTAAAATAATTTATAAATATTAACTATAAATTTTTATGTCTCATACACATTAATTACAGCAGGATTTGTTTTTTACAAGTCTAGTTCAAGTCACTTGTCTATCTCAGTCTCCATGTGTGTGTGTGAGAGAGAGAGAGAGAGAGAGAGAGAGAGAGAGGATAAGGGCTTTGTTTTGTAACTATTTTAGCTGTTTTGCTACAATGCTCATAAGTAGTTTGCTTAGAAGCTCTTCTGCTGGCAAGGTACGTGAATGAAATTAAACAAATATTTTGATGGTCTATGAGGCCCTATTGGATCAATGGAGGACTGCTTGTGCCTGTAAGAACTCTTCACGTCTGCCTGGAGACATAGCCTGCCCCCCAGTTTCCCAAATCCAAGTGACAGAAGCAGAGCAGTTTAAGTCTCCAAATGAGTCACTTAGCTTGTTACCTCAACCGCCTTCTGGGTGTTCTGGTAACAGCCTTTGTGATGGATGTGAATTTAATTTCCCAAACACAGAATAATTTATTTATGTCTTAGAATCATGGAGCACCATTAAATTTGGTCTTAACATTCTCCTTATAATTTCCTTGACAGTTGGATTAAATGAAATCACTTCATTGCACACGAAGGAAGGAAGCTCCTTCAGTATTATTCACTGTTAAGTAGATTGAGGTGATAACACGAGTAAGAGTGGAAAGAAATGCATTCATAGAAATGCCTGCTAAAGCCCATCAGGATTTGTTTTCACCAAGGAAGTAAGCTGTAGAGTATTATGTGTAGCTTTTCTTCGCCATTCTGGTTTTTTGTGAGCAGCTGCCTAACATTTCAGCATGACTCTGCTGAAGCTTAGTAGGGCTGACTTGGATTGAGATTAATTACTTTTTGGTTGGATGACAGTCCAAAGGAAGGCAAGACTGGGACCAGAGTCCCTGAGCATATCGAATAACACAGTAGCTAACTAAGCGGCATCACATGTAATACCCCTTGCCTGTCACTTCTGAGTAACTCCACTGCACATGATAGATTGCCCTTTCAAGTCCTTTGTTAGACTGTTGTAATTATTGAATAATTTAAAAATAGTCAATTTTGCCTGTGTTCATTTGAAATTTTGCAAGCAAAAAGACATAGAAATGAAATGGTTGGCTCTCCTGGGGTATCTCTTTCCCCAAACCATGTACCACAGACTTAATATTTTTCATGTCAATTTAATTAGTTTTATATATTGAGGGAAACTGATTTTACAACAGAAATAAAAGTACTTTTAAATAGTCTTAAAATAATATTTCTTACTTGTATTTAGCATGAAAAATTTGGTTACTAAAATTTTCATGCTTCATAATCATACAGAAAAAAACAAAGTTGAGGTCAACCCCATTAAGTTGTAAATTTATCAAAATTCGTAGAATAAAATTTCCACAGTTTAGAATTAGTATCATCCCAGCAAGTGCCATGTGTATGCAATATGAATTATTTGGTAAATATTCTAAAATTTCTGGATTCATAGTTTGTGTTTCCATACAGCATAGAATCAGAGCTGTTTTTATTTCCTTGTGCTTTTTTTTAAAAAATAGAGGTACTTTAAAAAGGGAACAAAAGCAATAACAGCCTTTCCTGTAGCTGTGATAGTAAACTTAGAGTTGTTTGTTTGAACTATCAAATACATATACCTCTGTAGCAATGATTGCTTATTATAATTATGGCACCTCAGAGTATTGGAAATAAACCATCCACCCTTTTAAATAGTTAATAAGCATTGTAGAATCTGCAATCTACAGTGATTTATAAAGCAATTTTGCCTTAAGTATTTGGTAGCTTCCAAAAGAGTTAGCAGTCTTTCTGCAGGCGAAATGCTTGGATTCTTCTCCTCTTTCAATTTTTAATGATTGACATAGCCAAATCTAGGTTTAAAAAACAGTGTATGTGTTAACCCTCTCAAATAACTAAGAATTTGTTTTCTCAAATTTTCTGAAAAAAAAAAAAGCCAAAAAAACTCAACGGTCGAGCTGAGTTTATGCGTGAAAAATTTCCCCCCAGAAGGATAATATTTTTGGGAAAGAGTGCAAATAGGAACTTTGAATAGAAGTGTGTGTGACTGTAAATGCAGGGCAAAAAGACTGTAGCTGACAGATAAAGACACCCCCTCAGTAACAGTAAGCTTCACTAATTAGGCAACTCCTCCACTTGTATCTTGATTTGAAAAACGTTTGAAATTCAGGAACCGTGATCTTGTAGCCAGAAAGGAAAGTTAAAACGTGTTAAGTGAGGGAGTTTATTGACTTTTAAAATATTTCATCTTCAGTCAGGAACAGACAGAAAGACCTTTAAAGAAAAATGTTTTAAAACAGCAACAATCCACAGGGACAAATAAAAATTTAAAAAATAGGAAAACATTATAATGAAACTCTGCATCTGGTTGACATTTAAATAAAGCTGCCAGAGTACAAACTAATTTCAGGACAATGACCTTAGTGACATATTTTTAAAAGAAAGTGGAGAAAAATTTGTTTGGCTTAGCTAATCCCACATGTGAAGGAAACATCAATGTTTATTATATTGTATGTTTGCCAAACAACACAGGGCATCTGGAATACTATAGAGAAAGCCATCACTGGGGACCTGATTATATGCTTTCATGTACTGGACCGCTCACTGAGACCACATTTAGTTCTTTTGGAAAAGATAAACCAAGTCTACTGACTTCGTAATTCTTAAATGGATGACAGTTAAGCATACAGATGTCTGTATGCATTGTCCAAGCTGGGATGAAGAAAAACTAAAAACAAAACAACAAAAGCATTAACCCTGTTATTTTGAGATAATGAGAGGTGTTCTGTTGATATGAATGGGGTGGAACTGGAGTTTTAGGCAGGGCAGAGAGTCAAAGTTCGAGAGGGGAGGGTTCCAACAAGTCCATAGTGCTAAAGCTAGGGCTGACATAAATTCTCTGCTAAGAACTTATTTTGGGCTCTTACAGTGTAATAATCATGGAACGTCTGAAGGAGTCATGACAATATTTTAGAAGAAATATCCCAAGTTGGTTAGAAAGTCAAGTGGCACAGAATTGTTTCTAGACTCTAGAACAGAGATGGCAAGCCTGTTAAAACTTTCAGTGATACAAACAGCCTGCTGTGACACATGTGCCATAGGTTCACCACCACTGCTCTAGCATCAGTCTAGAGCTATGATTCATGTCTGCTACTTGGGTCTATGTTCCTAGTCCAATGGCAGCAAGCTGGTGCCCCGTTAATCAATGATCTGCCCAAATGATATTTCCTAAGATTGTAAATTCTACAGACTATCAGATCTGAGCCTCCAGAAGTTCCATTCAGTTGGCGTAACCACATCTTGCCGACTCAGTCACCAGGACTGCACGTTTTAGCTGACAGAAATGCAGTGGACTTTCTGACCCATGCTTGTGTGTGGGAACGGCCAATGACAATTGCTGCATTTGGCTGATGGATATATACATATTATATCCATTTGAAGATACAAGATATCACAGATATTATTCTTTTAGATTATGTTAGTGGATTTACACAATTTGGCCTACTGTTGTATGTTGTTAAAAATTTCCATATGAAAAGATAAGTGAGAGAAAGGAAAAGAAAACAGTCCAGTTTGGAGTTCCACTTGGAAACCAGCCTTAGCTAACTGAGACAGGAATGCTGAAGTCCGGCCCATTCCTTCCTGCACAATTACACAATCTCCTTAGAAGAGCAATGAAAAGCATGTGGGTCACTGTGTTTACTTAGAAAGGTTTTATTACCTTGTTGCATCTCCTTCTTGAAAGTGAGAAAGACATTTCTTTCCCAGTGCTTCCATAGGGAGGAAGAACTCTATAAACATTTGAAAACCTTATTCCCTGTCTGCCACAGGGAGAAATTTTTACCCAGCTGATAAGGAATGTTATAGCAGCTTCATTTGAGAACGGCATTGCTTGAACAATCATTAATAAAACAGCACCAGTATTTCCTCTGTGGTCCTTTGCAGACTTCATGACCTTATTAGTTAGTTACTCAGAACATGATGTTCTGAATTTGAAAAGAAACAAAATATGATGTCATTAATAGTTTATAATCAAAATCCTTTCTGATTTTCAAAGAATTAGAATACTTTATTTTTCATTGTGAACTTGGGAAACCATAAGTAAAGGCAAGAAAAAATTTATCTTCATTTTTACAAAAGACGTATCAAGTTTAGAGGGGTTAAATGAGCTCTGCAGACCTTCTCAGAGGTCCCAGAAATGATTTGGGTTTCCCATGATTTCAGAACCCCCATGGCTGGTCTTCACAGCTTCCTGTGTCCCCTGCCTTAGTCCTATCACCACCATTTAGTCTTCCTCACTGATTATAAAGTGAATCTCTGAAAAATGTTTCCCACCAGAACTGCCCCCTGCCCCTCAGGCAGTGTCTGACTTGCAAAGTTGGTGCAGGAGTAGGGCGTGCATGTGAAGAGGGGCTGAGGAATGAAGACAGTGACATGCTGAGGGGTAGATACAGCTCTAAACGGGGCCTGCTGAAATTTGAGTTCGGGGAGATGAAGTTAGTTTGCGGGAGAAAATCCTGGAGGTGCGGGGTAGGTTGAGATAGGTTTGGCGCAGAGCAGCTGGGACCCAGGTTCCTTTTCCTGAGGGCTGCTCTAGCTCCCTGTGATGGGAATGGGGTGGCTTGGCATTGAGACCTGGGTGCTGTTGCAGGCTAAGTGTGACACAGAATCTGACAAAAGGTGGGCCCACACTAACTTTCATTCTTTCTTCCCCTTTTCTGTCCTAGCAAAGTCATCCCAACAGTCCTGCAAAAAGGGAGCCTCCCCATTCTTCCCAGAAGATGCTTAAAGGCTGGAAGGAGCAGCAGACACCCCCTGTTCCTCCTTGTTAAGGATCCTCTAAATTAAAAAACAAACAACAACAACAAAAAAAACAAAAACAAAAAAACCCCCACAACAACTTGGTACGTGTTTGCAGAACATACCATAAGCCCTTCAGTGCCTAGCAGTCAATTTCTGGAATTCCCAAGGTAATGAAATGTGTTTTCTTCAACTTCTTGTCCCTTGAATTTTTCTAGATGACATATATGAATTTCATGCAAAAATTCAAAAAAGTTCAGTCTTCAGCATAAATGAGTTCTTTTGTCTTATCCTCTCCCTCCCTCTACCCTCTCTGTAAATCTTGTTCTCCTTCTCACTTGCGAAAGAGCTATCTTTTTCCTACTATATATTTTAAAAATTTTGTTCTTTATTATACTTTGAGATTCTCATATAAGAGAAATAATGTGATATCGTGTGTCTGGTTTATTACCTTATGGTCTCAAAGTGCATCCAAACTTGTAAATTGATCACAACAAGAGGTTGCTCTTCAACCTGGCCTGGAGAAGTGCTGGTGCTGTTTGTTTCTGGACCCCTGGGCCTCACGCTGGGCTGGGCGCCGAGCAGGGTCCGAAGCCCGCAGCACAGCGCCCCCGCGCGGTTTCTTCCTACCGAGCTCTGCTGCTGGTTTCCGGGAAGGTGCGTCCGTCCTGGAGCCGCCATCCGTGCTGGGGATCCCCGGCCTAGCAACAGGAGCACCTGGGGACCGCTAGATACTGGAGGGGGATCAGAGCATTCCTGTGGAGCCTGAAGCACCTGGGATTGCAGTTTTCTTAGCCTGGTTTCACCTCCTCCGTGAATTTCCTGCGGGAAGGTGGGGCAGGGTGGAGGCTGGGGGCTCTCGGTGGTGGCTAAGGTGCCCGGAGTTTCGGAGTTTCTTGCACCTGCCCTTCGGCCGCGCTAATCGGTGTGCAGTAAGTGACATCTCTCCCTTGCTCACCCTCTCCGAAGGCTCCTATCCCGCTTTTCAATACCTGCTTGCGCTGGGAGGTCAGCATTTTCAAAGATGTTTCCTCCCGCCCTTAAAGTTTCTGTAGCGCCTTGCTCTAGGGGGCGGCACGCTCCCAGCTGGCTTCCTCTTTCCACCCTCTATGCCCTTCGCAATGGCAAGCGGAAAACACTCACGCAAGCTCTTTCCATTTTTCTTTTACCCCATCTAGAAATATAACGTAGGAAAGGACTTCAGAGATGATTCTCTTCAGCCTGAACTCTGTCCATTTGCCTTCGGCCTGAAGGGGGATGTGGGCAAAGTGGGCCAAGGTCAAGGGTTAGTTTAGCTGACAAAACCAGGAGTAGAACAGCAGAATCCCAAGGGAGTATTCATTCTGTGCCTCTTTTCTTTTCTTTCATTTTTCTGTTCTCTTTTTCTTTCTGTTACTTATTTCATGGATGAAGAGACTCCCTCTTTTAGTCAGGTCCGGTATTCTTTGTTTTTGTCAGTTGGCTACAATGCTTCAGCCACTCAGATGTCAAAGACAATCTCTTGCTATCCACAGACAAAGCCAAACACGGTGTAATCCCTCTTCTTATATCCTGCCCCCATCAAGACCCTATGCTTTGGGGCATTTGTTCTATGAAAACCCTCTCCTGGGCTGGAAGGAAAAAGTCAAGCATAGGGATGTTTCTGTTGGAAATTTGGAGGAATCTTTCTGCCTCCAAAAAATATTTTTTTCAGGGCTAATATCAAAGGGAATATTTTAGTCCTCTCCAGAGTCCAAACTCAGACTCCAGAGTGAGCACCACGTGAGTGGAGGCTTGGGAAGTTTGTTTAACTTATCTGGTAATTTTTTGCTTAAAATCCAGCCAACATAGACCCAGTCTAGAAGCTATGGAATCACAGGCCTTTTGTGTCTTGTGGGAACTCTTTGCCACTAGGATGAATTCTTATTGGGCCTAATCTCTAGATAACAGCATCTTTATGGAAGTAGTACATGGTTCCATCCTTTCCTTAGTTGACAGATTTTTTTCACATTATTGAGTGAGCTTTTGATGAGATCAGCTGCAAAAAGCAGAAATGCCACCAAAATGTCAGTGTTAAAGTTTGTTTCTAATTCTTTTTTTCTCCATCTTCAAGTGCTTGATCTTGTTACCTGAGCAAACAGTCCATTAGGTAGGGGTTAAAATTTAGTATAGCTTTTCAAGTCAGAGAGTGAAATTATAAATAATTGAATTTTATTGCTTCACTTTACAGTCCAGGAATCTGAGGCCTAGGAAGGTGAAAAGATTTAACCAATGGTCCATACACATGGGAGAAATTAAAAGTTCACCTTGGCACCTGCCTCACCAACACTTTGCTTCCTTTTCCTACTCTTGATCCTTTTCTACCTGGTGGTTGGACTGTTAGGAAAAGAGTGATCTGAATGTGGGTAAAATTTCCCTCTTGAAATGCTAAACTGAATAGGTGATGGCGGTAGGAAATGGAAAGTCCTTCAGGATGTGGGTTTTCATGGAGGCTCTCACACTGCCTCCTGATGTGGCAACAAGACACGTCCCCTCTTAATGGCTGCCTTCTACGGCAGTGCCACCGTCTCTGGAGTGGAACCCAGGTCAGTACAGCCCTAAGTCTCAGCCTCCCCCAGGACCATTTGGAACGGGAACTGAGAAGTCTAGGAAATCCATCTGCGGTTGCCTCATCTCCTGGTTGCTTTATGACCCGCAAGTGAATTGAGCCATGTTCCCAGCCTGGAGGCTGGAAGCTGCTTGGGGGTGGAAGCAGACAGGCTGGCAGAGAGACCCTACGCATGTGCAGGCAGGATTGCTGCACAGGGCATATTTAAAAACCGGTGAAGGCACTGAGCTGGAGAAGAAGTAACTGTGGCCTTTTGGGTCCCAAACAGCTGTACATTCCTCTAGATGTCCTCCATTGACTCCTCTGAGTTTCCGTTTTTCTTTCCATTTGTAAATGTAAGGCAGGGACTAAGCGACCCTTTCAGTCTTCAGTATCTCTGATTTAAACCCTGCTTCCCACCAAGTCGGGATGAGAGCCCGGACAGAAGTACCCTTTGCTTTTGGGACACACAGAGCAGGGACGGGAGGAACAGGTCTAACTGGTGAAGAACAGTTATCTCTCACAAGCTCCTCTCCTTCACCTCCACCCCCATTGATTGTGACAGGTCATATATTTGGTTTCGCAAAGTAAATTGAGAAATCATATCTCTGCAGTCCCATCTGGGATTATTTATTTCCTCGGGTCTGCAGCAGGTCATAGTCCTGAGACGACAATGTGAGGAGTAGCTTTCCATGAGAGGAGGTGGACTCAGGGTCATCTCTTGAGAAACCAGAGACATTAGTAGCTACAGCAGAACCCTTCTGCCAACATACCCCAAAGTTTCCACATACCAGTCCTCCTCTGGCTCCTTGTGAGCTGGATGGGTTGATTTAGGATGGTGACATCAGCTGGTGAGGGAAGAGGAGAGTTCCTCATCTGGAGGTGGGAAGCCAGTGAGATTGGGTAGGATCAGGAGAAAACTGGGCTTTGAATTCCCCCCAGGTTTAGAGCTCTCTGTAGGTCATGTCGCTGAAACAAAATAACAATAAAATCATACAGTCAGTTGTCAAGTGTTGAGTGCTTAGTATGGGTGGGTCACCATGTCAGGGAGCCACCTCCTTTAAGGTTAAGTCTCCTTTGCAGTAAGGTGACGCAAAGAGGAAGACTAAGGAGCCTCCTTAGCGCCTCTGCACCCCAGTGACCCCTGGGACCCAGTGATCCGTGAGCCACCAAGCTGAACTGTCGCTGAGGCCCAGGGGAAAAGTCCTCCCAGAACACCCTCAGCTCCAGGGGGAAGGTGGCAGGACCAGGCTAGAGAACCCTGGGAGCCCATGTGGGCACGCAGGACGCAGGCAGCTGAGCTGTGGGGCCCCAGGTCAACCAGTGGGACTCACTGGAGGAACTGGCTGAGTGAAACACACTTCTGTTCTTTATTTTTATTTTTCAAGAAGAGTCAAGACAAAAAAAGAAGAAAAAGCCACCATACCAAAAAAAGGAAAAGAACTCTGCTGCTTTCTGCCTTTGTTGTTCAGTTTTCTTGGCTTGACTTGCTAAAGGGGAGTTTCTCCCCAGATGGGTCGAGCAGTGCAGGGATGGGAAAGGGTGTAGGTTGGGAGTGATCTGGGGGGAAGTGCATGGGGGAGCATGGGAAGAGACCCCAGCCTGTGCTCCAGAGACAACTGGGAGAGAAGCAGACCCTGCTGGCTGCCCTCACCCAGTTCTGCAGGCTGAGTCAGCCCACTGCTTTGCAATTTACAAGAGGGGGGTCCAATTGTGCTTTATAACTTGGTGTCAGTTTACAAGCCAAAAGGACTTCTGTTTCCTTACATAACAGGTTCTCAGTCAGGGCCTGACCCCTCTTAAGAGAGGGACCACCAGAGGGGAGCTGGATTTTCTTTTGCCCTCCTCTTTCAGTTAAGCCTTGGAGGCTCCAGCAGCCAGGCCTTTGCTCGGCTGCAAGCACTGCCACATGAGGAAAGGAATGTCTGTGTCCCTCCTTCAGTGGAAGGATACTCTGTCCTCATCACTGCACGGGCTTCACAATAAGAAGGCCAGGAAAGGCCACTTTTCCCATTGTGCAGATGAAGCAACTGAGGCACAGAAAAATAAGTGATCAGCTCAGGTAGCCAGTGGAACGGCCAGTTGGAGCCCAGGCTCTCTGACCCCTGTTTCTTCTGAACATTTAGTTTACTGAACAGTCTGTGTAGCTATCAATTCTTTTTACAACCCCAGAACAAAAATGCACAGAATTTCACATTTAGTATGGGAAGTCATCCCAGGGGTGGTGTGTAATTCAGCAGATTAGGACTGCTATGGCTGCACAGAAGACCAGAGTGGAGAGGGGAGGGTGGTACCTGGAGACCAGGAGATGCTTGGAGGGCACAGTGAGACTGTGCTGAGTTCTCACTGAGGGCAGAGAGCAGCCCGGAGAGGAGCCCATCTTGAGGTAGCTGGAGGACAGAGCCGCTCCAATCCTTGAACCCCTGGGGCACAGCCTTCCCCTAAAGGCGCCGCTGGGGGCTGGCAGGGGACAGCAGTCCTCCTTGCCGGAGCACTCCCAGGCCACCCTGTCCTATCTCCCTTCTTGGCTTCTGCTGGCTCAGTTTACTGTATACAGATTCTATTTATTTTCTCCCTGTACAGTTTTTAAAGCTCAAACTAGTTCCAGGGCTGCACGGCTCTCATAGTTTACTTTCAGTTTAGGAAACTGCCGCTGACACCCTTTTAAAACCTGATTCCCTGTGCCTAGATTTTGTAAACTGAACAACTACTTCTAAGACAACAATATGTAACATATTAAGTAATGTTGATTTTTTTACTTTAAAAAAACCTCTATTATTTCTATCCTTTTTCTATTTTACTTTTTAAAAAATAAAAAACCCTGATTCCCCCTTTTCTCTCTAGTTACCCAAAGGTAGCCAACCTAGATTTTTTATTTTGTTACTGTTTAAAATTACAGGTGAGAGGCTGATGGTTTCATCTCCTTACTCCCACACTAAGCTGTCAAATCAACAAATAAAAGCACAGCCTGCCAGTTTGTCACACACGCAGCTGTGGAGATGGTGGGGATTAGGGTTTGCTTCCAGTCTGCAACAGAAGACCTGGATGGCCTGTTTGCAAAGGTAGAAAGGTAACAACTAGCAGGGGAGATGTCAAAACCCCGGGAATGATTTAATAAAAAAGTACCGACTCCTTTACAGGAGGGCTTCTTTCCAAGTGCAGGTACTAAAGTCAGACGGGATGAACGAACGATGAATGGAAGCAAAATAAAATTTAAAAATTAATTAAAAAGAAAACCCACACAGTAGCTAGGGGGTCGGCAGAATTTCTGAGACTTCAGGGCAGAAGCAGATTCTGCTAGTCCAGGGCTTTCTCTGAAACTGACTTTTCTGGGTTCCTCTCTGAACCTCAGTTTGGTCATGGAAAAACCGGGGATAAAAACACATTTTTTCTGTGGCCAAGAATTCAAAGGCTCCAACGGAGGTGAAAACAATGCGCTCTGAAGAGATAAGAAGTTGCAGGAAAGCTAAAACTCTTTGCTATTAGATGGTACCAAGCAAGAGGCACCTGAGGTTCTTGGCACCTTTTCGGAGCCAGCAGGAACCCAGCGCTCTGAAGTCACACCCTCTGAGGCCCCTGGAACGACCGGAAAGTCTATGGGAGCCTACGATTCCTCTGCTCTTCCCCGGCAGGCGTCGCAGGCAGCACTGGGAGCGTCACAACACAACTGGGAATTCAGCGCCCCTCACCAGGAAGAACTTTCCACAGCTCCAGGGCTGAGGAACCCGCGCTTAGGGCAGGTAGCTTACCTTCACAATAATTCCTTCGCTGTCTTTGTCCCCTCCCCTCTGAGCCAGGTTAATTTCTAACATCCTGAAGACAGTCAGAGAAAAATAATGTTGGAGTCCATCCAGCAATTTCCTTCCTTCAGCAAATATTTATTGCAGACATACTACGTGCTCAATACAATGGCAGCCAATATCCTCATCTGTTTCCCAAACTGATCCTATTAAAGAGGGCTTGATTGTTTAAAAGTGCAACTAGAAAAACATCTATACGTGTTTAAATTTAGCCCAAGAAACAGAATACAGAGCCGACTTAGGGGACTAATGCCTTCTTTTCGATTTGCTGGAAATTTAATTTTGTTTTAAATATTTTTGCGAGGGATTTTTGAGGGAGAGGGAAGAAAACTTTGAAAGTATTCATGCATACTAAAAAGCAATCGTCTTTCTAGTGAAGAGCTTTACATGATTAGAGTGAATATATTGAACCTAAATTTCTTAATGGGATCTACTTCCATCCTCTCCAAAATTAGCTGTAGCAATTATCGACTTAGCAGTGAAACCTAAGTGACCTTAATTAGACTTGGCCAGCTGCCTCACAAGTTCAGGGAACGTTAACAAGAAACTACCATTGTGCACTTTGAGGATAAGCTGCGCTGTCCATAAAGGTGTCTGCAAGTCATTTCTATGCTAAGCGCTGTGGTGCAAAGGAACTACTGGCTTATTCTAACAGGAGAAAGAAGGCAGTGCCTGTGCGCCCATTGCAGTGTCCTCCTCTCTGCACCCAGCTTTGGGGTCACTGCTGAGTGGCAGAAACACTGGAGGTGTCATAATGGAGGCCAACGCTAGCCTTTCTGATCTTTGCCTCTTCATTTATTACCTTCTCTTGCGGACAACGCGATTCGTAAGAGTGTCTCTACGTGTTTCCTGGCCCTCGACATAAATCCCCTTTCCCCGACAGCAGGCACCGTCCTATTTCAGGTTTAGCTTCAGCGCGGGAGACCCGGCTGCAGCGAAGGCTCAGCGGGCGCGGACTCGGAGCGCCACAGGGTGGAGGTGGCAGGGAGGAGGAGAACGCCCGTCGGCGCGCCTCGCCCAATCAGCGTGCACACCGTCTGACAACCGGCCAATCAGAGGGCGCGGAGCTCGGGGGCCCGAGTGGTTAATACTAGGAAGGGGAGCGGCGGCTGGAGACCAGAGCCAGTGGCGCTGCGCCGCCGAACGCAGCTGCGTGAATCTGTCCGGAGAGGCCGTGATCTGAGCCGAGGCCAGCGATCCGAGACACACCGGGGCTGCCCGACCTTTCCGGCTCCTTTTGGGTCAGAAGAGGCCGAAAGCGGCTTCGGTGAAGTGCGAAGCCCCGGGGCGCAGGGGCCCGATCGGAACTCTGCAGAGTTCGGGATGCGCGGAGCGAGTTTTCGGAGGACTTGACTCCTCTCCTCTCCCTCCTCTCCTCTCCCTTCCTTCCCTTCCTCCCCCACCATCCCGGGAGCTTCGGGCCTCCAGCTGTCAGATCTGATTTCGCGCCAAAGGGTGACGACCCCGATTTCCCTGTGCATGCACGGTTTGCAGCCTGAGAGCCAGATCCTAAGGCTGGATGTCTTTTGACTCGGCTGCTAGTCCGTGTGTCAAAATTTCGGTGAGTGCTGTGATGCCGCTCGGGTAGGGCCGGGGGAGGCGAAGATCGGGAACCGTTTTTCTTTACCTTTCTGCTTTATTTGGATGCCTGACCTAGGAGTGTAAACCAAGCCCGGCGTCCGCCAAGCCCCGCGCTCAGCCCCAGCGGTCGAGTCTAAGTGCCACACTACTGAGGCACGGATATCGGCTGCCTTCCGCCTGTCTCTAGTTGTCGAAGGGCAGCAGCGTGTTTTTAGCGCGTTACCTGCGGGGTGGGGAGTGGAAGACCTCTTCAAGGCCATGGTCCTTAGGGTGGTGTAGGCCGATGAGAGAGGCCTTTAGCCAGCGTAGAATGGTCTGGAGGGTCCCTTGCCGTCAAAGGAAAGCATCCCTCCACCGACACCCGAGCAGCAGGGGCGACATTGGTATATTTATGATGGCTTTGGGCAGTGGGTAAGGGGAAGCCTGACAAGTGGCCTGGCCGGCCTAGTTGGACACAATACATTGTGAGGCCAGTGAGTTATTAAGAGACTTGTCCGGAAAGCCCGCGTAAAGCCAGAGAGGGCTGCCGCTAAAGGTCAGGTGCTCACAGAGCGCTTGGAACTAATGAGATTCTTGTTGGTTGTGGATCCCTGGGGCCCTGAGAGATGCACGGAAGACGCTTGCGGTGCAGAGGACGCGCAGAGAACCAGGACTCAAGGGAAGAGGGTGGCGGACCAGGAGCTCGGGCCCGCGGCGCAGGCACGGTCCCTGACGGGTGCGCGGGTCGTGGGGGCTCTCTGTGTCTCCCCAGGGCGTGGGAAGCGGAGCCATGGCGGAGCGGCTCGTAGGCCCGGGTGCCGGGGACTGGGAGATCGACGTGGAGAGCCTGGAGCTGGAGGAGGACGGCTGCGGGGCGCCGCCCATGGCCGACGGGGACGGCGAGGACGACGAGGACGACGAGGAGGAGGACGAAGACGCAGAGGAAGAGGGCGAACGGGAGGAGGCGGGCGCATCCCTCGGGGCGCCGCTCGGGCCGGAGCAGCAGGGGCGACAGTCGCCGAGGCCGCCGGCCCTGCCTCGCGCCCCGCCAGCCGCGGCCGGGCCCCCGGAGCGCGTCGCCAACGCGGGCGGCGGCGCGGAGCCTCGCAAGCTGAGCCGCACGCCCAAGTGCGCGCGCTGCCGCAACCACGGCGTGGTGTCCTGCCTCAAGGGCCACAAGCGCTTCTGCCGCTGGCGGGACTGCCAGTGCGCCAACTGCCTGCTGGTGGTGGAGCGCCAGCGCGTCATGGCCGCCCAGGTGGCGCTCCGGAGGCAGCAGGCCACCGAGGTGCGTCCCCAGCGGCCGGGCCTCGGCGCGAGGCGGGGAGGCGGGCGGGGGCCACCGCGCTCGGCCGGCGGCGCGGCCGCGTCTGGCCACGCCAGGTCGGGACGGAGGGGAGCCGAGCGCAGCGCTGGGAGCTTGACCGAAGCTTCCATCTTAGAAACCGAGGCGGAGGACGAGGGCTGTGAAGGCACTTAGGCCTGTTTGGGACGGTGAGAGAAAGTCACCAGGGGGGACTGCTGGAGGGCCGGGGCTTGGAGGAGTGTGGTGTTAGCGCGGTTAGCGCTGGGCTCCAAATAGCGCGCAGTGCGCTGCGCTCTGCTTTTCCGCTTCCTGGGCCTTTGGAACCAGGCGCAACTCGCAGCCCATATTACGGATGAGACAGAAAGGCCGGGGCTGGGGGTGGTGGTGCGGTTTAGGTGCCCGCAGCGGAAGAATCCGAGGAGGGTCGGATTGTGGGGAGAGCCGGGATTTTAAGACCGAGGCTCGTGAACCTTTACTTTGTATTTCTATGTTTTTGCACGCGGGGTGCCCCAATAAGGCTTCGAGGAGCCTCTTCCCAGGCTCAGCAAGGGAGATTTTTAGTTTTTTGGTGTTGGGCACAGAACACCACAACCTCACTTAGGCAGGGAACGCGCTGTACCCATGGGGTGCATCCCGAGCCTCCGAGCGTCTCCGTTCACCCAGGGATTTCCGTTTCTGCTTTTTGCGGTGCTGGGGATGGAAGCTCTGGCTTGCTGCTCGCTAGCCCAATCCTCTGCCTGTAACCTGGGGAGGACTTTTGATTGCGTTGTTTTGGCAGAGAGGAGCTGGGAACTGTGTCACCCGCACACCCAAGACTTTTAAGGGACGCGGCCCCGCCCCCAGCCCAGGAGAGCGCGCCGGACCCCAGGGTGGCCCGGGTCTGGGGTTCATCCTCGGGTGTCGGGCGCCGGGTGATCGCTGGCTCTGGGTTCGTAGCAGCCGGCTGGGCTGGCGGTGACCGCGGGGGTCAGGCGCCCCTTTATTGAGTCCCTGGCTGCTGCCCAGCATAGTTTTCATCGTCTTTCTAGCGCCCCAGTCCTCCGGTAAAGGAACAAACGGGTTTGCTTCAGGACCCGGAGCTTTCTTTCCTACCCCGCATTGTCTGGTGCCCTTAGCCTCTCCACGGAGCCCCGGAGCCCCGACTCTGTATTTATGCCCAAGCACAAGCCGTGGGTACTTTCATGCCAACGGGTAGGGTCCCAGGTGAAGTTGTCACCAGAGTCTTCTCTCCAAGCCGGGCCTCTTGCACTGCCCTTGAATTCCACCTCCCTCGCTCCGGGATCCTCACTTCTGGCCACAGGTGTTCTGATGACTAGGGTGACCTTTTGCTGGGATGGAGTAGGGGGGAGCCTCTCACCATTTGCCGGTTTTGGACGGAGACTCCACTTCGTGCTCTGGCCTTTGCATTGAAAGATCAAGTGTTTAATTTTTTTTTTTTTTTTTTGAGGCAGGGCCTCCATAAACCGCCAAATTATCCAGACTGGACTCCAATTTGCGATCCTTCTGCCTCAGCCTCCCAGACTGCTGGGATTGCAAAGCTCTGTTTAGAATCATTTTTCACACAGGATGAGAAAAATAAATAAATACATTCTCCCTTCCCTGTTAAACTGTCTTTCCAGGAATTATTCATTATGTTTCTTGTGTTTGCAGGACAAGAAAGGGCTTTCTGGGAAACAGAATAATTTCGAGCGCAAAGCACTGTACCAGAGGCAAGTCAGGGCACCTAGTTTGCTGGCCAAAAGCATTTTAGAAGGTAAAGCAACATGAAATTATCTTTTAGCCTTTGAAATTGAGTTGGATGACTTTTATTATTCAGATGTATTTGTGAACCTGTGTGCAGAAGGTACTTTTAGACTCCCAGAAAATTAATCTCACCTGCTGAGGTTTCTGAGCCCATCACTTTAAGAATATGAGTGCTTGTGTCATTTGCCGAATAGTTAATGAGTTAAGAGGGAGTGCAGGTAAAATTTGTGAGAAAGTGTACAAAAATACACTGCCAAGTGATCCTGGAGCAGATGTGGGAAGAAATAAATTGATAAATATACTCACTTCCTCACTGGTAGCAGCAGTTAAGTGTGTCCAGAGAGGAGAGTGCTTTAACCAATAAGCGTGAACAGTAAGATCTCTAGTCCATGGGTTCAAACTCAGATTTACTTTTTTCATAGTAGTTTCCTCCCCAGATATCCAGATGATTGCTGTTATTCCACACTTCATTTTTGAGCATTTTGGATAGTTATGGTAGAATCTCAAAAAGGATTTAAATCAAAAGAGCAGAGTAGAGATTGAATTTGAGCTTTGGGAAGTTTTGAATTCTTCCTGGGTTTTTACTTTCTCTAAAGCACAGAGTGACATAAATTTGTTAAAATATTACTGATTTTCTAAAGCATCTCTGTTTGAGTAATTTATTTCTTGACTTGATAAATAATATATTGACTATACCATTTTTCTTTAACTTTTTAAAGTTCTTACATGCAACTAAAACAGACTTTTTATTTGTTTTAATCACTTGCATGTCATAAAGTTCAGATTGTAGATTCTTTTTTCTTAGATATATGGGCTCTGTTTTTTCTTGACTAGCTTGTGAATTTAGTTAGATATAGACAGTTTTGAAGTTTGTGTCTCATCCTCTGTTGTGCATTTCTGACCTTAGAGTGGATTCTCAAGAATTGCAAATGAATTTGGTAAACAGATTTATAGCTACAGAGGCCACACTGATAAATTGAAATTTTGCCAAAGCAACTTGAGTTGGTTCTTGGACTAAATGGGATAGTAAACTCAAGTAAATAGCTTCCTGGCAAACACATACCATAGAAATAGAAACATTCATTTTCAAATTTTATTTTATTTGCAAATGAGTGTGGTGGGCTTGTCACTATGTAAGCACAAATATCACAATGGATCCTTCTAACAAATTTGGTAGTGGTGAGTGGGGATGATGAAATGCTCAAAGTATTTTATGCCATTAGGAATTTTATTTAAGTGATACTAATCTTTGTTTTTTACTTTCTCTCTACTCATGAAATGGGGGATAATTTAATCTGTGTTCGAATTATTACTTGTTCAACCATTTGGGCATCTGGCCAACATGATTGTCTCTTGGGAAAAATGCTTTAAAACCTGTTATTTTCAAAGCAGCAAGAAATTACCCACCCTCCCCCCACATTTTATTTTGTTTTGCTTTATTTGTGCTGTAGTCAAGGGTAAGGCCCAGCTAAATTGTTCACTGCAGAGCATTTGACTAGTTAACAGCTCTTTTCAATTTTCTATGCTTCTCTGTTTCCTTAAGTCTTTTTTTTCTTTTTCTCTTAACTAATCTCCTATAACTTCTTTTCTTTTTTCCTAGTTCTCCTTGGATTAT